>JBBPOC010000631.1:0-15015 GCA_038091235.1 Tylopilus rubrobrunneus | reverse complement strand
CGATCAAGACTACCTGAGCGATGTAAACAACGCCAAAAATGATTTCTTGGATTCGCGAAACGGTGCCCGGTCTCCGCAGACATGCGACCTGGACTTTAACGAGTGCACATAACCTTCAGCATACGCTCGCCTCATTATTGCAGGCGCCATGTACTCACTTTATGCCACAAAACACCACTATTTATCCAGGCTCAGTATGGGAGAGCAAGCACCGCTGAAAAAAATGGCGTACAGTCAAGCCCGGGATGTAAATAGTCTTGCAGCGGGTGAAGATGCTCGTACACATCAGTGCCGTCAGTCGGCTTCGATCTCTTGGCGAAATACTGGCGGCGATGCGAGCTCTCTCCAACACTCTCGGGCGATTGTCGCTCTCCCCTTCTCGCTTCCGCGACCGCGTGATTCCGAGTCGCTCGTGATCCGATTTACTCGATATCTCTCCACTTTGTCTGGCTTGTGAATCAGTGGGAGTGTTCCCAAGCAGCGATCCAGGTAGGAAAATCTGGATTGCTTGTACTGAATCATTCATCCGCGAGCTGAGGGTGTTGGTACAATTCAACCAATTGAATGTGAACACAGCTTCAATTGAACGAGTTTACATTTATTTGGCCATCGACAAGCTTTGAATTCGGGAGCTAGTTGGGAGCTAGTGTACCAAGTCGCTCGTAACTACGGTCACGGCCACTTGCTTCAAGAGCCAACCGTGAGCCCCTGGTCCGGGAAGCAAAACATCGCTTATTGAGGAATAGGAACTAGACCGAGCGTCTTATCATGCGGAGACTCACAGAACACACCACGGAAGAAGACAATCGAGTGTGGTATGTAAACAGTAACTGCTTGATGCTCGTCGCAACGTTGCTAGCCGCGAAAGTCTGTCATGCAACTGACGACTGACAGGAACGGCGAAACATGGTTCTCGACACACAGCCCACTTACAGTTGTAACGACATCATACGAGCGGGACTGATGAGCTAGAAGCGAAACAACGAGCTGGATCATGCTATTGCCGTAGCGGGAATAACGCGCTGCAGGTGAGCATTTACGTGGACAGAGAAGATGATGCCTAAGCAAGTTGGACACCAAGGATGACAGCCAGCACGACCAAACGTCGGCGGCGTAGCAGGATCGCCGACCATGTTGCGATCATATTCCGCCTCCCCTTTGGGTGCGCTGGCGTGGTTGTCAACTTGGCGACGTGCAGATTCGGATGCGGAGAATCGTGTCCGTATACATGTCGGTCAGCTTAGCCGGTTTTCCCGGAGATCTGAATCACGAACTTGTATTTTTTTTGGCCGGCTCAACTCAGCTCCCAGTTGTCGAAGTATGTAAGTACTGTCTCGGGCCTGCTCACTCATGAAACAGCTGTCCAACCACTGTTCATTTCAGCTGCGCTGTAGCCTGTACCACGATGGCATGACATCACGTACGACCTGCCTGTTTCTCATAATCAGTGACTATTAGTGACCTGAATTCTAGTGGATACTGCCACCCTGGTTGCCAACTTTCCATGACGGTTGTCCTTTCCAAGGTACTGCTTAATATCGGCCAGTTCCCGCTTAGCGCTCAACGAAATTTGTCCTCAAAGTAGCTACGAGATCACCATGTCTATACGGTTTTTGGCGTTCTCGACGTCTACATAAACAACAGTGGACTAAGGACGACGCTCCACAATAGTAGTGTAGCAAATGCACTCCACAAAACGATATCCCAAACAACCAAAATGAATATACAACCCACCGCTCATCATCAGAGCTGCCATTGTCATGATGTAGAGACGGTGCTGGCGCCGGCACCAATATCACGATCAACCATGTCCGCCTCGGCACTTGCGCTTGCGCTTCCCTTCGTGTTGGGTAAAGGGACTGCCTCTTCACTGATGCCTGCGCCTGCGCTCAAGCGGGAGTTTCCTTCGGGTGTTGGCTCCGGCTTAGATTCCGCTGCATTTGTGCTTATCCTCCGCTCAGATATCCATTTGTCCGCCTCCACTTCACTTGCCCATGCTTGCTGCCTCTCTCTCAGCTTTGCCTTTCTCTCCTCCATCTTCGCCTTCTCATCTTCATTCGACACGTGCAGCAAAAAGTCTTCTGTGTGCGGGACGTAAAATAAGCGATACGTACGCGCACACACACGGATCTCCAGCGAACCGCGAGCAAACACATCGGGTGGCGTTACTGTCGTAGCTTGCGGCACATTTCTACAGGCGCAAATAGTGTCAACAAGTTAGTAAGACTGAGGGATACTAGACTGGAACATACCTCTTCAAAAATGTACGCTGGAGTCTGGACATGGGAAGGCCCTGCGCCGAGTCACCCTGAGAAACCTCCGGTTATGCATGCGACAATATGTGGAAAGAGAAAACACTCACCGACACGTATGCGTCGATGTATGATTGCCAGCGTTCAGCCAGAATCTCTGCATCGTATGTTTTCGAGTCGTCTTTTGCCAACAACTGTACTGTCATCGTCTTCGTGCCCTGTATCTAGTCTCTCCTTCAGTACACGGCCCGAATGATAGCTTTCAGCAGACGCACCCAGTCGATTCGATAGATGTTCTCATCTGGCCCCATGATATTTTCTGCTAACCGACGGCTGTTGGTCTGATCATGCATCGTGGGTAACAACAACCCTCGGTCTCGTCTCAACAACTCGAGCAGGTCGTGACATCGTGGGTCCGACAGTACGAGTTGCACTTGTTTGATGAACGCACCAAGCACCTTGTCAATCGTGAATATGCGGTATGCGTCCTACGTGTCTTTGCTTGAGCAGACCTGGAAATCGAATAGAGAACGGAAGCAGACCTTGTATCCAAACATGGATCGCATCTGCTCCTCGAATGCATGTTGATCGATCTCATTGTCGAACAATCGTTCGCAAGACTCGAGCATAAGATCGTAGAAATGCTCAGTATGTGCGGCTCTTTCGTCCGGTTGGGCGAGCTGAGGTACTGTCGAAGTCTTGATATCTGAATCTGTGGAAGCCGTAGTATTTTTAGAGGGTTCGTTGGCCAACGACGCAGCGAGGTTCTTGAAAAATAAAAAGCGAGAATACAACACCTGGTAGAGTCACTTCAGTACTCTTGTGGAGCTCCGCGGTATGCTCGACTTACCTCTAGCAATCGCAATAGAACATAATATATGTTGTTACAGAAAAAGACGTGCTTCCGTGTCGCGGGTCTGGATGTGGAAGCGCCTTCGGCTTCGCCATTCCCTTCCTCTGCACCGTCGGTTTGCATTCCTTCAGGCGGCGTTGGTGAGACTGGTCGAGAGGGGGCAGGTGAAGTCCCATCTTGGGCGCGCGTCTTCCGGCTGGTCGATTTAGCTTGTTCGCTCTTCAACAGCTTCTTTCTCAAATCACCGCCCGACGAAGTGCCGCCCGCCTTACGGCCGCGGTTCCCTCCGGTACGCGATGAGCTTCCGCTCACTGCGCTCGCCGTCTCGACGTCGTCAGCAACGCTGCTAGCATCGTCCCCGCCTTCCGCCTCGAGAACTTCTTGCACCACAAATGCACGGTTGAATGCCTCGTGGTCGAGGACAAAGAAGAGCGGAATGAAACTTCTCAAGAACGCTTCGACTCGCTTGCGGTCTGCGCCATTGATCTGGCCCTGCGTTCGATCCAACAGCGATAACGTCATCTTGATGACGTCCTGCAACACGCCGATGTCTTCGACGTCGTACGCCAACTGATGTCTGGGTCGCGTGCGCGTAAATAACGGGTCAATGTATGATGCGCGCTTGTCCATTTGCTCATCTCTCACTGCTTCTATCTGCGAGATAAACGCACGCGCAGTGGTCGCTTTCTTGTCCATCGTCTTGAAGTTGATGGCTTGATGGTCGAGCGACTTGTGGTAATTCCGGGCGTCGACCTCGCGCCAAATCTTGTTCCATTCCCTTTGTGCTCGTTTCCACTCCTCCTCTTTCTCCTTGAGTCGCATGAGTACAACAGGGATGGCGACCGCTGGGGTATCTTGCATCGCCTGAAGCACGTCCAATCCTGCCTCTCGGCCATAGATCTTTTTGATAGTACGCTGGTGTATGCTCTTTCCTGATCCTCCTAGGTTAGGTTTGAGCTTGAACACTGCACGTTCTTCAGGCGAGAGCTGCGCGACCTTATTGTTGATTGGTTCGAGCATCCCAATGGTTCGCACAATCGCTTCGATGTGAAAGTCATATTCATGGCGCTCTTCTTCCGAGCGATGGAGAGCTTCTTCGTAAACGTTCTTCTTGTGAGCGATGAATCCAGAGTCTTCGCTCGACCACGTGGGGTGAGAGACCCACTCGTCATTCAAAACTGATTTGCACATCTCGTCGCGCCCCGAACATGTCACTTGGACTTCCTGTGCAGGACAACCAAATGGATCAGAATTGCCGCTCGCAGCAAAAAATGTTACGTACAGTGGATGGCATGCGTCTGTAGCTGCCCATCTGCAGTCCTGTATTAATGCGGCCTGGTCTTAGAGGCATGTTGGGAGCGCTCTGGCCCTGTGCACGTGCCCACGATTGTTGCTGTTGCTGCTCCTCCAACAACCATCGTTCTCTCTCTCTTCGATCGTCCCAGCCAAGAATCTCTCTAAATTGGCGCATGAGTTCGCCATCTCCAAGGAAATTCCGTGCCTCCCGGACGAGGCGGGCCGTGTCGATTAGCTCTTGTGTGAATAGATTGACCAGGCGCAAGAATTCGTTGAACGCGTCGCGATTGTTGATTGCCCGTTTGACTCTGTCAAAAAAGTGCGTTTCGTCGAGATTGGGGACAGGAATGGCGGGGGCAGCGAATTGCTGTTGTTGCACCTGCTGCAGTTGCACTGGACGGTGTGATGAAAAGCCTGGAGATGCAACTCGCTCAGTGCCGTTGACGCCTAAAATTGCCTGTTTGAACTGCATTCAGTACCTCGGGCAAGATAGGACCGTAGGCCGACGTACACGCTGAGTAGGAGCTATTTTGGGTGCTATCTCTCTCTCGCGCTCGCGCTCATTGGCTTTTCGCTTTCGTTTGAGGGGTGCTGCGGCCGCTTCTGCGGCTGCAGCGAGGGAGACTTCGGGTCTGCGTCGTGCGGACCTATCCAAAGGGGTGTTCGACCTTGTCCGCCTAGCTTCCGTTGGTGCGGAAAGCAGACCATCTTCCATGTCATCGATGAGTGCTTGACTCATCCCAGGCATGAATATTCGAAAGTCAGAACGCAAATCGGGGTCATCTTTGAACAGTCGAGTGATTTCTGCGGAGACCTCCCTCTGTATGCAACACAGCATCATTCAGCGACCTAAAAGTAGCATGTACGCGCGCAAACGGACTTGCCTCATCAAAACTCTTGCCCATGTTATGATGCCTCCCCAGTATCTCAAGGAAACGACGATATGTGGCTTTGTCACATCTCTGCCGAATTTTCTGCACGTACTGCAGGGCCTGTTCGCTGGATACACTCTCCAACCCCGTGTCATACCTGCTCGAGTCAGACGGAAGGGCAGTCGAAGGGAAGGCCACCGCTCCGTCGAAGCGAGGAGCAGAGGAACCCTGAGAGCCACCTGGACCACTCGGCTCGTCACGGGTCGACTGTAGCATCGTTCCAGAAGGTGTAGTGACGGTGATCATAGCGGAATGTTGCGGATCGGTAGAGCATTCTATACGATAACCAACAGGAAGAAAGGTGTTGAACCCTTGAATGAGCATTGGGTGGCCGCTAAAGAGCTGGGAAACGCGTCTGATAACACCTGGCGTGTCTATCCTGCATGAAAAGTGAGAATCTGATCCGCCCAGGAACCCAGGGCCAAGCTTACAGTTGACCCTTGAAGTCTTTCATTATGTCCAGGAATTGGTTATACACCTCCGGCTGGTCCTGAAATTGCACCTTGACAACATCGAGATAGGTCAACGCGTCCGCGACGTTGAGTTGATGTTCCTGAGGTTGGCCCTCGAGATAAGAAAGAGGCGGAAGGCGTACGTTGGACGATGGTGCTGCGTTCGAGGACGGGGAAGACGATCCAGGGGGCATGGGTGTAGACGACTGTGTCGGTGCAAGTTCCGCGTTGGGCTGCGCCGGTGGCATGCTGACGTCTCGCTCCTCCTGCGCCAGTTCTTCGGCTAGTGAATGTAGCTCCGTCGGCTCCCCCTTGCTGGCAGCAGCAAGCTGTAAAGCCTCATTTCCCGTACGATCGGCTGGCGCGGGCTGCTCCTCAGCAGCTTCCCCGTTGGTTGCGACCATTGCCACGTCCTGCTCGGCTGCCACCAATGGTTGATCGTGCGAATTCGACATGGCTGTCTGAACCTCGCCCACGGTATGTCCAGTGTCCGATGGAGAAGCCAACGCTGGCGCGGTGGCAGCATCATTGTTGTCCTGCGCGACGTGTTGAATGCTGATGGGCTGTTGTGGAAGTTGGTTTTGGCCTTGCTCGACGTTCATCGCGATGTTGGGCTCGATTGTGTTTGCAGGTCCACTGCCCTTGATTTCTCCTTCGTCGTCCATGTTTCGGGTTAGTCTTGCAGTGTCGACAGAAGTCTGAAAATGACGGGACGTTCGATCACGCAGGTGGCTGTGCGTAAGGGCGGGAACGGAAATCTTCTCACGTTGTTGTGTGGTAAACAAAGTAAAATCGGCGTAGGGCATATGGTGTAGCTGGTTATCACATCCGCTTAGCATGGTGCTGAGTGCGGGGGGTCTCCGGTTCGAGTCCGGATTTGTCCATTATTTTTTCCAAGAATATTTCATGATCTAGTGCAACGCGATGGAAGTCGCTGGCAAATTGCTACAACTGTACCACCAGCACTGCGAGATTCAATTTGCCCTTGGGTCTCACCAAAGGCTGTTTATTATCATCTATACTTGACAGTGATTCAACCCAGACACCAGAAAATGTGGCAACATTGAGTAGCCATTCACACTCGGTCCAGGTGACACTTTACCGAGCAGAATAGTTGGATTCTGGTCATATTCAAGTCGTTGACCTAGTGGACTTGCTACCGTTCGTCAGATGAGCGACAGCTCCAACGAGTTTCGATTCGAGCTCACACCGTGTCTCAGTCATGGGAAGAGGCCAAGCATCCCTGTTTTCTTCCTTGCAGCGAGATCTAGACGATGCTACCGCAAAATGTTTTTTTACATAACGGCACCAGTATACCGTGCTCTTCTTACGAACGGCACGAGCTGTCAGGAGGGCGCTTCCGAGATGTACGTACTCCCATGCAAAGCGGAGCCGGCATTGGGAGCCTAATTTCGGTGAGTGCAGTGACCCTATTGTGGGCCCTCAACACGGGGATCTCCCCCCTGAGTGTCACTCACCTCGATCAGTCAAATCAGCTCAGAAGGGGAGGACGTTGCTGAGATTGCTTACACCATTCGTGGGGAAGCCGTGTGGGAAATCACAATCTAACGTTCAGGGGGAAGGGCGTTTACTCCATCGCCTGGGAGTGCTCCTAGAGTTTATCGGAGGACGAGATACATTATTTCGGTCGGGAGGAAGCCCCCCCGAATTGGATAACCTGACGGAGAGTCCAAAGACTAGTTGACACCAATGGTAGCAAGATTGAAGCCATTCTCTCTGGCATCTTGCTCTCTATCTCGTATCGATCTTCGTGCATTCAACCTAGCCCGAATATGTCAGTTCAGAATAGGAAGTAGGAGGTGTTAAGGCCGCTTACACTGCCATCATCGAGTTGAGATATGCTAAGCAGGCCAACAGTGTCAACACAGCGAGCTTAACATCCGCACTGCGGGCCGAAACACTTGCCTTTGCATATGAAAGCTGTAGGTAATGCGGTCAAGAATAATCCGTTTTGCACGACATACTATGTTCATACAATCAGCATTATGCCTGCGAAACATCGTTAACGCGAGACGTACCATCAGACACCAGCCGACTGAAATAAGGCTACGACGAACTGAATAAATATGCTAGAAATTGGATGTCGATCGCTCACGTTGTGAGGAGTCCCATGTTAATGAACACGATCGTCAAGTGACGAAGATAGTTTTGCGACCTAATATCCTGTTAGCTGACTTCATGCCAACTGACATCAGGTACAACGAATGTACCTCCTTATTCCTCGACGGCCCTCCCGAAGGTAATAGAACACAGACCCTGTTATCAAAATATCGCATATAGCACTCAGGAACGCGGAGCGTGGGGACCACTGAGGGATCATGAGAATACCATTGGACAAGAAAGGAAGAAATAGAGGTACCGGGGTGGTAGAGAGCGCCAATGCACTGCGGGTGACAAGGCTGAACGATGCAGCATCTCAGCATAGGCATAGGTTGAACTGCAGAAAATTTGGCGTACGCTACGTATGTGCACACTTTGCAAGGCAAGTGATTAATATTACAACACACTCGGGAGAGGACTGGAGTACGAACACATTCCAAGCACTATGAAAGTGGGGCGATTTAGCATCATACCTAGGAACAGTACCTGAGCCTCGTACCAAGTTGTGCCAACGATGTCGCGGCCTGTCATGTCCTTTAGTAAGATGTCGCGGAGACGCCGTAATCCGTACTGCTTACAATCGAGAAGGTTATGAGCGCATTGTGTCCACTGACTAATGCAAAACTTTCCCATGAGGAGGAGAAACCTGGAGGGGAGAACCTATAAACCTACTTATCCAAACTCTGTGGGCATAGAAACTATTTACATGAGCTGCTCGCCAAGATGTCAAAAATGTTTAAAGAAACCACTACTAACCACTGGACTATGGAAGTCACAATGTACTTATAACTCATGAGGTCAGTATCGAGCCTTAGCGGGCGCGAACTCACGCTAACGAACATGGCACCCTGGTGAGACCATTCCGTGAACTATCGTCAGATAGATTATGGTTCAAGTTGGAAGTACAAACTATAATTTCCCTATGCGAGCATTCCGACCAATCAGTTCCCGAACCCACAAATCCACTGAACTTATACTCGCCATGGAAGCATCGTACGACAACTTACTAGGGTGGTCACCCCATGACACTTGACAAGAAATCCCCAGTAAAGTGCTATGACAAAATATGACTGCAGAACATCCATTACCCTGGAGTTTAAATCGGAGTGAGTACGATTGTCGAGAAAAACACAGACGTACAAAAGGAAGAAAACCTAGAATGGGATTCAAAAGGGTGCTACACAGTCGCTGGCCAAATTACGCACCACTATCTTCAATGACTTCAGGTCTAGAGGAAAACTTAGAAAATAAAATATATACTGCGCCATTGTACAACCGAATAACCTGATGGTTGTTATGAGCCCGTCTAGTAGACTTAGCTATCGCTAGCAGACTAGGAGGTTTAACGTTCACGAACATGTCCGTCATATGATGTCCATCATCCATGACATGACCCGATGCTGAACGATAAGAAAATTCGACTCACATCATTGATAAGACGAACCCTACGCCAATCATCAGCTGGCCATGTTATATGATGGAGCTGGATCAAGCTCACCACACGTCCCCGGTCCCCTGTGGAGTTCAATTTTGTGGTCCCCACTCATAGGAAGGTCAGTTTTGAGCTAAAGTATGTCAGTTCCAGGGAGATAGCGACACCGTGAAGTGGGTTCTGCAGCAGAAAAGAATACTGGGGAGCACCAGAGCTGTCAGACAAGCTCTTTTTAAACAACTAGCCCGTCATGAACCCTGTGAAAAGGTAATATGTATCCACGGGGACGTGACAGATGAGGTGAACTGACGAAATGCGGTGAGAACTCCCGGCAGACGTGTTTATAAGTTCAAATATTACTACTAGTTAATGCGAACAATGAAATATTGCCAAAGAAGTACATACAGTAACTTTCACAACTTCTTGTAGCGGAGGCTACCTCTTCGAATACAGCTGCTCCATGTTTTACGCTCGTTTTGCTCTCCATGCCCCACCGATGTTGCCCATTCCGAAGCTACCGAAAGCACCGCCGCTGACAGTGGTCGTCGGTGTTTCGTTGGTTGGACTGGTGACAGAGCCTTTGTGGCCAGCCAACGCGCCAAATGTCGCCCGATAAGCAGTAGATGGCATAGCTTGGATAGACAAGAATTTGTTTGCCAAAGGCCTGTCCTCCGTATTGTACTAGAAATAGATTGTTAATTAGTCTTTATACCCGATGGACAGCCAAGTGAAACGAACCTGGAATTCAAGACCAATACTGTCGGCTTCAGAAACGTCGAGCAGCTTAACGAGCTTCTTCCCGATGCCGTTAAGTCGTTCCACGTCGTCCTTGCTTCGGGTCCATAGCTGGATGCGGTCCACCTTGCTTCTCAGGCTCACGACTGCCCCACATATCTCATCACCCTCCTCCAGTTCCTCCCCAACCAGCGCCATCGCTAGCCAAGCCCAGCACCGGTCCAGCAAGGCTGGATTATTCTTCATCGTCAGGACCCACTTTCCGCCTTGAGCGTTCGCGGCATCTTCCCACATGGGTTTGATCCCAGATTTGAAGATGTGGTAGTTGGAGTTCCGCTCAAGCTTGGAGGGGGGCTTGAGCCAATTGAAATAACGACAAAATGATTCGACAGTGTCGAATTCACCGATTACGGTGAGGCCCGCCTCGTAATCCTCGGACTCCGGAACGGCCGAAAAAGGAACACCGTCCTCGCCCGTTTTGGTGGACGTGTAGGGAGCCTTGGATTTGGTATCATGATAGATTGTCCTGTGGTAATAGTAGAGGCTGTAGAAGGGTCGACCACAATCTAAGCAAGTTCACACACCATGTAAACTGAAGGGGATGCTCGGGCGCCTTCATGACTGCCCCAGGTGTCTTTGGATCCTCGATCATCTCTGCTTCTGGGGGACGTGCTGATCCATCAACGCTGAGCGTTCTCGCTTTCGCCAGGCGGGCAGTTATGGCATCAAGACTTGGGATGTTCTTGTACCCTTTGACCTTCTTCTCGGGAGGCTTCGTAACGGAGCCAGTTTCTTGATCGAGTTCATTGAGCCTTTCCTGAGTGAGGGGCTCCGTCTCTATCGGAGATTCCTCGGGGATAGAAGGTGTGGTGGATTTAGGAGGTGTGGCCATGGTCGTGGCCGTCAGCGCGGGTGACGTTGAGCGGGTAGACGGTGCATTGACGGCGATGGAGTCGTTGGTGGAAGTAGTTGATAGAGATGTCTGAGAGCCCGTCCGAAGGATAGAGGCAGCGAGACGTGGACGGGCAGGCGAGCTAGTTGTGGTGGTGGTTGTGGTGGTGGAATTGAGATTGATACGCGCGGCGAGTTGGTTGAGCGAGGGTGGTCTTAGGGCTGCTGATAAGCGTTCTGGCTTTGGGGCGTGCATGGACGCTTGCAGAGACTGCGACGACGGAGGGCTCGACATTTGGCGAGTTGGCAGTCCTGGTGGTACTAAAAGACAAGACCGACTCATCAATCAACCACAGCCCTGTCTCAAAACAGTGCTTTGACAGATCCGGCGAGTCACCCGAGTCAATGAGATTGCCATTCGCTTGTCAAAATTCAACCCGCCATCTTCTGTCGTTCGACTGAATTTCTCAAACCCAAGTAGATGGCAGCTGCATATCATATACATAGTCTAATGATAACCAGTCTAATTTCGGCATACCAAACAGGCAAGCTTTTATCTGGTACATGCGGTCATACAATGCATCAACACTAACCCGACGATGTGAACCGGACGACATTCAGGCTGAACCGATGATGGACTTCATATAGTCTATGCCAGTGGAACTAATGATCTAATCAAGGGTCGGTTCGCCACTTCAAGTTACCCATCTTGTGAGTGGCCTTCCATCTGTACCGGTGAGCATGGACATTGGATTTATACAGCACTCCTTTGAACAGGCGACTCGGTCCGGATTTGTGGGGGAGGCAGGTCAGGGCCGTGCAGGCCTCAAGTCGAATCAAATGCGACCCTACAAAGACCCTGTGGCACCATGTTCTCAGGGGAACCGCAACTGAACGGTACTTACCATGAACGGAATACTACTCCCACTTTGCTGGCTCACCTGATTACCCAGTATCCTTTGGTTCTGTTCTTCGCTGCCGATTGATGGGCAACCTGGTGTTCACGGAACTACGACGGAATAACACGAAGTCTACGGCTGCGATGTTCATTTGTCACGGAGCTGGCCACTGTATCAGATCCAAAGATACTAAGATAGCAAACCGAAGGATGCGGTAGGCATGGTTCAGCAGAAACCCTCAAGAGGAAGTGTGACATCTCGGTCAGGTTTGAGAAGAGGTATGATGTGTGACATTTTGTGGGTGGAAGTGATGTGATCTACTACATTTGATTGGCTGACTCCGATTCTCAGCACGCATTTTTTCACGACTCAGACATTGACGATCAGAGCTAGACTCCCTTTCCCGAACTTAAAACTCGAAGCCATCGTTGACGAATAGTACGGTTGGGTGCCCGTACAATATTACTGTCCACAAGTAACGAGCACCAACCAATGGCGTCCCAAGTGTGGTACCGAGGTGGATGAACAATTTACCTTTACAAGGAAAGCCGAAATAAATTATGGTGCATCTTCTCACGAAGGGACTTATCTCGGCATAGGTGTTTTGCCCGACATGAAATCGAGTGTTGCGTCGCTCGGCCCGTCCCCAGCATCCCTGGGTTACGCTCCCACTTAAGGGCCACGTTTGATTTTTCTCCCTGAGTCGTTAACCTACTTGTTACAGATACTGCGGGACTGGTGATTATCGGATCCCTGCGGCCTTGTTGACCCTGCGAAGCACCCTGTTACCATATGTTGCGCCTTGATAAAGGCAGGCGAGCAAAACCTACCCAATTTCTGGCCACACAACCCTGTTTCCTACCTGCTCAAGAACTCAGGAATTCAGTAATATCCAGTAGAAATGGCCCAGGGCGTGTACCCGACACCTGAAACGGTGTCAGCTCTCCTGAGTGAGTATTCAGTTTGATCGCGCATCACCCAAATCACCAAACAATTGCACCCGTGCCAGTCATAGCAACCATCTTGCATGCGCTAGCTCTAATCCTGACCTTTTTTCGACTCTGTTTCCGATATTATATTCGACGGTTTTGGTGGGATGACTTTTGGGCCGCGCTCGCACTTTGCGGCGATGCGGTGTGTGTGGTGGCAGTGTGGACGCTTACTGCACCACTCAGCGATCCATACTTCAACTTTGAGGCTTTGCGTGAGCCTTTTTTGCTGATCTATTACATTCGTCTTTTAACGCCTCTGCCAGCCACCACTCCTCTGTCACGCAGTGCCCACATAATATCCTACTGGCTGGGCTTCCTCTGCTATACGTGCACGATATGGTCTGCGCGCCTCTCCATCGTATTCTCGGTGATCCGTGTCGTCCCACCGGCTCGAAGTAACACCATAACAGCTCTCAGCGCTGCCGCGGTGTTTGCATGCATGTGGGCCTACGTCTTCACTTGCAAGTCGGTTGCGTGTGCCGTGGACAGGTCGTGGTACAACGCCATCGTTATTCAGTGTCCCATACCGAATTGGGTGGCGGTATCCGAAGTCTGCAGTACGTTGGTCCACGCATTGGACGGCCAGTGACTTGCCCTTGTTTACCCCCTTTTGTGTAGCTGATACGATATCGGACGCCATCCTCGTGGCACTCCCTGTTCGCTTACTATGGCGTGTCAAGTTACCCTCGAACCAGAGGACTATGGTTCTGTCCGTTTTCTCGGCCAGCGTATTGGTTAGCATCGTCAGCGCTGTCCATACAGCATACCTCATCCCATCGGCCACCTTTATCGGAGGGGCGACGGCCGAAATGGAGGTACGCACGTCTCCTTGGTCTTCGTCCTTGTGTTGATCCACACTTTTCTATCTAGGGTTCCATCTCGCTCATCGTCTGCAATCTCCTGGTCGTCGTCACGTTCATCTACCGCATGACCAGGAGCGGTCAAGACCTCGCCGCAGACATCTGCGACAAGTCGACCACGTCTTCCAACCACCTCACGACCGTTGACCTCGACGTTTCGGGCTTCACGGCGACGACTGCGGGTGCTACTGGTACGGCAACGACCGGGAGCACGTTCACGGGCACACGTTTCACAGGAACGGAGGTGTCGAGCGTCAATTTTGCCAGTATGGGGAGCGACAAGGAGACAACGTTTGGCTCTGTCATCGCATCGGGTGGGTCTGTGCTTCCTGGCATGTCCCCGAGCAAGCCCGCGGTAACATCCCGTGTGATGTTGAAGAAATAACGGGGTATTTTTTCTTCCTTTGTTTCGCGGGAATGTTGCACTTCGGGGCCCTGGTGGAAACAGGGGTGGGGAGATGGGGATGCTCGGATCACTTTTTCCCGACACTTTCCCCATCGACTTGCGCACGCGAGATTCTTTCCACGTGTCACTTCCTCTGATCAAACACTAGCAACGCTTTTCTTGGCAGGCTCATCGGCTCTTTTGTAATACGATGCCACCCGGGTTGTTCCTTCGCAGTGAATATCTTTTTGCTTATAATTTCGATTATTGTTGCAACATTACATGACTACCTCACGATGGCATGCTATCTTGCACCCACTAGAACTTCGTCAACGTCATCAATTGCATTAAAATACCAGAGTCATGACAAGGGTATCTATACAAACAACAGTCTAAAACAGCTGAGGCAGAAAAGTTGTCAGGTAATGACTCAAAACCAAAAGTTGAGACAGTGCAGTAATAGTTGAGCGCGCACCCGTTCCACTACTCTCACCATGCCTTGATGCCCCACCCGATCAGAGAGAAGAACAACGGCACCCCCTCGACGCTAATGATTGCGATACCAGCATAGACGACGACTTTGGTAAGCACTGCCACCGACCCGTCAGCGGATCCGAGCATGATGTCAACATCGGAAAAAACGAACCATCAGCATCATAGTGCTTCACCTCCTTGGTCGCTGCCACACCCGCCGTTCCAAGTGGCCCACCGCCCTCCAGACTCGCACCGACTGCCCCCGTTCCGCCCTGTGTTTTGCTGCTCGCGTTCATGCCGCGTCGCTTGATCGCTTGCCTTGGCTGCTCTGAGCCACTTATACCGCTCACTTCCAACGTGCCAGGAAGGTCAATAACGCTCGGAATAGGACGAAGTCCGTTTTTAACGGGTAAGTGGCTGTAGTCAGTGGCAGGCGTATAG
>JBBPOC010000630.1:2631-15020 GCA_038091235.1 Tylopilus rubrobrunneus | reverse complement strand
AGACACGTTCGATCCTGACGAGCGCGGCCCACTCGTAGCCCTGTTCACGGTTGTACTTCAAGGTGCACCAACCATCGGTCCTGTGCCGTCATCGCTCCTTGGTGCTATTGTAGACTGGCGTTGGCTGATGGGGTGCATCGCTGCCTGGGCTGCGATCATTACCGCTGTGGTAATCTGCCTTCCAGAAACTGAAGCCAATGCGATAAGGCGAAGAATCGTACAAGAACAAGGATCAGACCTTGCCAAAGGCTGTAACCCTACCCGACCGTTGGATATCTGGCGGAAAGCACTTTCTACCCCAATCAGTGAGCCCACCCATTTATTTAGTTTAGTCGATGCTAATTTTTATTAGAAATGCTTCAGTGTGAGCCAATTGTCACTTGGACCACACTCTACCATGCCTTCGTCTACGGCCTCTTGTTTCTACTTCTCGAAGTGGGTTTATTGTGATCATCCTTTCCTCAATGTATCTCACACTTGTGTTATCAGGCGTATCCACACGTGTATAAGTTGCGTTACTCTATGTCTCGCCAGCAGGCTGGATTGGTTTTCATTGCACCCTGGCTTGGAAATCTCCTCGGCGTTGCCATCTACTTCTGTATCCTCAAACCCCAGTATGAAGCTCGCCAGTATACCATCCGAATTCAGTCTGGCGGGAAAAGAGAGGTACCACCAGAAGGGCGCCTTCCGGGTGTCTTGCTGTCATCCCTTTTCACGCCAATTGGCATGTTCTGGTTTGCACTTTCCGCTCGCCCAGACATACACTGGCTCGTTCCGGTTTTGTCTGGTGTTCCGGTGGGAATGGGTATGACCCTTCTGCAGTTGTCTTTGCTCAACTACTACATCGACCTCTATCCAACTCAATCAGCCTCCGTGATTGCTGTGAACTGCGCTGTTCGCAATGTCGTTTCCACGATTTCCCCTAGCTTGGGAATTCCCTTCTACAGTCATTTCGGCATTCGTAACGCTAGCCTATTGTTGGCCTGCATCAGTTGCATCGGGTTTCCCACTGCCCTAATCCTGCTTTTTTATGGAAAAAATCTACGTGCGGCAAGTAGGTGGGCGAAACAGGACGTCGTTGACGTTTCTGATTCGACTTCCTGCTGCGGCGCTGTTGCACCGCTCATGACCCAACTACCCCGACTTGCGTATGGCGGCACCAACACCTCCGATTAAAAGACTCAGGTCATTCCCCTACCTTTACGATTTGTCACGATTTTTAAGGTCACGAATGGACGACGAAAACCCATTACATACCAGGTCACTTGCAGGGCACAAACTTTGTACTTTCCCTGTTCGCTGCACCCCTTTCCAAAATCCCTGTACGAATACTTTGTAAGCTTGCCGGTGATGCTTTAGGGTTGTAACATATTTGTTGTCAACACAGAAGAGTTCGCTTTGCCACATCTATATGACTGCAGCCTGAGGGAGATACCATTCTTTGCATGGTGCGCCTTGGCATCACGATTAAAGTAGATATGTGGAGTACAGTATATGGCCGTTCGGATCTTTGCTCCCACAGGCGGGAGCTGTGGCGTATGGGCTTATCAGATAACGGTCAGGAGCAGCATCGGCCATTTCTTTGGGCAGGTTCAACTACCACAAACTCTGCTAGCCCACGGCTCGGAGGATCTTCCAAACCGACAGCATGCTACAAAGGCTTCAGCCATGCGTTTCCTGGACATCTGGATGCTGCGGGCCTGCGGCTCTCACGGTAGGGGTGGAACTTCTTACCAAGGATCACATTGACTGGGTCAGAACGATGCGGCTCCACATCCGAATGGCGTCATCCTGACCGCCGGTGTATCATAATCATTGCTGTAACGAACCCCCGTCAGTATGCGTATCACGAACTTGAAACCGCAGTTTCAGGGTCCAGACATCCAAGGTTGGAAACGGAGTCTGCGACCGACGGTCCACTGGGACGATCTTTGCGCAGCGTTGGGTCGATATGACAATCCATGGCCCGTTGATGGTGCATGTCGTACGAGGTCGACCCCAATTCAAGTTTGGAATGTTATATGCATGTTGGACCATCCAGCCTGAGGTGACTGCGGAATCGCGGACAAAATATTGGTATCCCTTTTACTCGCTAATTCTCGCGGAACGGACTGAAACAGTGAAGAAATAGACTCGAATCAAGATTTCTCAAACGATATGTAATCCCCCCCGTCTCCATCGTGTGGAGAAACGCGCCCATGACTCGGACCAAGGATTCGCCGGATCGTCGCTACACCTTCAAGTTTCTCCGAACGTTCGGAATATTACAATTGAAGCCACTCGGATCAACACCATTTTTCGTAAGGACATCGCTGTGCCTTTCGTCGCGCAAGTACTAAGTACCAGACTTGCTCTGTCAGAGCCAGTGGCATTATGTAATGCAAAGACTCGACATCCACTTGACTTCCTTACCGGTACCACCAGTACTAAAGTCCGGCAGAACACACGCACGGCGGCTAGTATGTTTTATCAGCTCGCGTTGATCTCCAAATTTAGGGTGTGGCGGATCTAGGAAGCTCTTGGCCCATGGAACAGTCACATCGAAACAAAAAAAGGCCGAAGGGTGTTGCACCCACGATATCAGGTGCCATGTCTGTATCTCGAGGTGAGGTTACGATACTGATGCGGCGAAACACTAGTTTGGGGCCTCAAATTTATATAAATCTTCACCTAGCAGGATCCCCACCTCTTTACGTCGCCTGACGACCACCGCTTTCCCCTCTACTGCTCGTTCTGGACGTCTTTAATTTTCGGTTTCAAAGGCTACCGGTAGTCCTCTGAACCGATCGTACTCTTCACTGGCTTATCCGCCTTTAAAGTCTTTCTTTACTGCTTCTCACACACGCCAGTGGCGACAACTCTGATCATCATGCCACCTCCACCTCCACCGCCCTCAATGTCTGGTCTTGACAGAACACTGGCGTCAAACCTGGATACCTTCATCCTCATTGCTATCCTCGTCTTCTCCTTATTCAATATCCCCCCTGCCTTGGCGTATATTGCAAACAACCGTGCCGACGCTTCACAGGGTTATTTTTTACGCTCTTCAGCGCAAGTCAGGACGTATCAGCCACCTCAGTCTCTAACAACGCTGCAATCCAAAGGAAAAGAGCCGCTGGGAGATTCCGCGCTCTCTCTTGAATCGGTCACGGAACGAAAGGAACCCTGGCACTTCCCCATGCACTTCTCGCTGAGACATCCCGCAGCGTGTTTCTTGCATTGTCACGTCCTGGGGAATTATACTATATTCCAGATCCTCTTGATGGCCGGATACACTGCCGCAGTGTTCTACGTCGCGTTTTACAAATCAAACCCATTCACTGATCCCCGTCGGGTCGGGTGGGTGATCATATCTCAGATCCCCTTTGTGTATGCTTTTGCTACGAAAAATAATGCGATCGGGTCACTCGTCGGTATCGGGTACGAGAAGGTTCGTGTGTAAAGCGAGCGATTTGCATCTGGGGCATTCCAGCTCACATCTCACATAGCTCAATTATCTCCATCGTCATGTTGGACGATTGATTGTAATCGGAGCAAACGTCCATGCTCTTAACTTCAGTAAGTCATCACTCCCAGCTATGCATGTGTGCAAAGTTCACCTGAGACTGTCTCATTGTGTTTCTTGGCAGTATTCAAATGGAGTGCAGCGGGTACGATCTCGCAAAAGTTTGAGGAGCCCTTTGCTCGTTGGGGCCTCGTCGCCCTCATCGCTTTCGATCTCCTTGGTTTCTTCTCGATGGAATACATCCGGACGAATTACTACAACCTATTCTTCGTAACGCATGCTGTGGGATTGTTCGTTGCGTTGTTCGGAGTACGTGATTCGTACCCATGTTCAAGTTTCACAGCTGACTGCTGCGGTCCTCGCAGGTATGCTATCACCAGCAAGCTGCTATCCCTTATGTTATCGCGGCCGTAGTCCTGTATGGACTTGACCACGTCGTTCGTCTCGTCAAGACCCGTTTTACTACGGCAACCCTTCGTACTATTCCAGAGATGGGACTCACTCGAGTGGATATTCCGTCCCTGAATGCTGGTTGGCGCCCTGGCCAACATGTTCGTTTGCGCGTTCTTTCCACTGCCATGGGTCTTTGGGGCATGACCGAGGTACACCCGTTCACTATCTCCAGCGCAACCAACACGGAGGAAGGGCTTGTTCTGATGTGCAAGAAGACTGGGAATTGGACGACGAAGTTGTACAAGATGGCGCAGCAAACCCCGTCCGGAGAACAGGGCCAAGGACCTGAAAGAATGGTACGAGTGATGATTGAGGGACCATACGGTACATCCGAGGTGTCGGCCACGTTGTCGCAACTAATTGGAATGTCATTTCAGGCGGTATTGGCGATACCACAGTTAAAAACTACTCGGGGGCGATGTTCGTCGCCGGGGGCAGTGGTGTGACGTTTGCGTTGTCCGCTGCGCAAGATCTGGTGCTGGCCGGTGATCGAAGCAGGACAAAAGTGATCGAAATCGTCTGGAGTATTACTGATCCAGGTGTGTCTCTTGTCCGCCCTGGTGGGCACCTTCGTAGAGCTGAGCTGCTTTTCCAGGCGCCTTGAAGCATTTCATCACTCTCTTTGCCTCGCTCTTATCTCAGAGTACCCCCGCTACTTCGATCCGCGTCTCGATTTTTTACACTCGTGCTATTGCCCGTCCATTTGAAGGGTATGCCCTCCCACCTGGCATGACCCTCACTCCTGGGCGTCCACCTATCAAGAAATTGTTGGACAGACTTGTCACGTCCATGAGAATCGAGGGTAATACACATGGTGCGTTCGTCGCCGTCTGTGGCCCCGGTGGCCTCGGCAGGGACGTGTCTCGCGCTGTGTGGACTTATGACGTAGGCTTGAAGAAGGCTGTAGGCGGCTTCCAGTTCCACGAAGAGTGCGTATTTTTTCTTACAGGCGATGAGCACAGACTGATGTATGCGTTTCTGTCACTGTTAGAGTATTTGGATGGTAACTGTTTTTGTGAGCCTAATAGGCTGGTCATGTCCGGACATGCACCGTTTTCTCCCTACTTTTTGACCCCCCTTCGCTTCGTTCCGTTTTCGATTAAACGTGTATTTTACTGCAATGACAAAGCCAATGCAAATGGTTGACCCATCTGCAGCCCATCGCAAATCATCGGTTCTCTCGTGTGCTCATACAGTGGCCGCAGTGATGTCATGAGATCGATTTGATCAGTGTGGTTGGGAACAAGGCATTGAATGTTGAGCTCTGCCGGAGAGATCGGAATACGGAACATGTCGTCATGGGACACGAAGAACTGGTTAACTTCAAGTTGAAGCAGGGTGACGTGCAAGGATCGTGGAGACCGATTGATGTGAGGCACGCCGGCAATGTCTCGGGTTGTGACAGGTTATCACCAGCCAGCGAAACGCGTCATCAAACAGGTTCTTGTTGGCCGAGTAACTCGGAGTATACTAGTAGGCCTATCAATGAAGCGAGACAGCCTGAGAGTACATCAAATAGCGTTCTTTATCGGCGATTCGATACATATCTGGTTGACATATTCGGTTAGGTGTCTCTGAGACCGGGATATTAACATGACTAGCCGCATCGTGCGAATGAGAGTAGTAAAAGGTGACTGAGACTCTGATGTGTCGTCCTGAGACAGGTTGGCAAGGAGAAGGAATGTCAGTATTCGCGTCAAGAGTAAGAGGATCGGAGGTTTTTTTTGGTCTCGAGTAATTTCGCTGTGCTAGGAGACGCATCGGTGATCGATTCGATGGTCAGTCACCTCACTGGTACTACCAGTGATGCAGTGGTTGAACTTGAACTTGCCAGCGGTTGCACAGCCACACACAGGAGGTGCTTCTTCAAGTTCTCACATTTCGTCCGCGTGTTTTATTGGGCGTTCGATCAACATGGACCCATACACTCCGAGAGCACGTCCACCACGAAAGAACAACCTCACATTATCAGCAAAGCAGTACACAAAGGTATGCCGTCCGAACCAACCACGTCGCTAGCCATCGCCAACGTTCGATGCTTGTAGATCACGGGGACAATCGCGTCCCTCAGGCGGAACAGACAACTGAGTGACGATATCGACGAAGAGATTGACCCTCTTGCACACAATTCGCGCGAAAACAGAGGGAAAGGTAAGCGACTCAGTCACAGTCTTTGGTGGCGTTATTCACTTTCGACCACAGGCAATGACTCGTCATTCATCGCCGAGACCTCGTTCGTCCGTGCACCGTTGAATTCACGTGTCGGCGCGACGAATTCCAGTCCAAAGAGCAAAGGAAAAGAAAGAGAGGAAGTATTGGATCATCTCCCTATCGAAATACAGGAGGCTATTATCCTGGAGGATCTATTGTACGTGCTGATGGTGAGTGACGCGTCTTGGCGGCAGCTGTGCCCATGCGAGACTAAAAAATACAGGGAATTGAAGGCACACACGTAACATATCACCCTGATTACTCGCCAGAGGATGACGATCCTCTTCAAGGCATCCGCTTCGTCGTGGCGTCGCCACTTGGTAAGGTTTCTAAGCTGCGTCGTACTAGATGACCAATGTAATCCCTTAGATCCGTCGCTTCGAGATCTGACTGAACGCGTCCTGCCTCTTGGGACATACTATACGGCTATATCTGCATTCATTGAAAGTCGGAGCCATCTCGACTTCGGCCTCGTTAACCATGCACTCTGTGCCGCTATCCGAGATATGCTAAAGGTTCGTAATCAAGTTTTTGAATCCGGGTCATTCTGATGGTTGTTGTAGGATTATCAGACCCTCCTATCCCAACTAGAACACGCGTTCAACACATCACCACATTTTACTCTACAGAAGCTCTGGTTCTATATCCATCCGACTGTCCACACACTCTCCTTGATCTACCAACTCGTCCTTGAGCTCGCCAACACCGATGACGATGAAGGTTCCCTGTCCTCTTCCTCAGCAGATGAAGAGCAAGACGCGCGTGATGAAGCTCTCGGTCTGGGTGGTGCGAAGCTGAAGGCTGTCCTTTCCGAGATCACGAAATCATCAACGGGTGCAGCTGTACCTGTGAAAGGCGGAGAGGTGCTCACGATTATCTACGATCGGATGCAAGGCATGTCGGGAGACCCAACTGCATGCAAGGTATACGGTACATTGTTGAGCGCGGCTGGGGTTCCATATGCACACATGCTTCGTGAATGGATCACTACCGGAAGGTTACATGATCCGCACGAAGAATTTTGTGTTAAGGAAAGCAAATTCATTAGCAAGGGTATTTTAGAGGTGGACTATACAGACGAGTACTGGGAAAGGCGGTATACGGTGAGTCGGTTGGTGTACTGCGCGTTATTCTTCATGGATACTTACTGTGTACAGTTGCGTGACGGGTCGACGTCGTCGTCCAAACGGCAGCATGCTGGTGTTCCGCCGCCGAGAACGCCGGGTGGTAGACTGCCAGGCGGTGCATGTATTCCGCCGTCCCTGGAGGGCTGGAAGTACAAGGTACTTCTCGCTGGTAAATACCTGAATGTTATCCGTGAATGCGGTATAGAACTGCAGTCGAGCTCAAACCATGCGAGGGAACAACTCTCCATGGATGACCAAAAGTAAGCTTTTACACTGTTCGTCTGTTCCCATAACTGATCGTTCCCCAGGCCGTACAAATTCATCGAAGATGCCTACACGCATGCCAACCAGACTCTGCTACAGCTTCTGCTACAGGACCAACAACTGATCCCTCGTTTGCGCTCCTTGAAGCGATACTTTTTTCTGTCGCAGTCCTCTTTCCTTACACATTTACTTGACCTCGCCCATACTGAACTGAAAAAACCTGCGAAATCTGCCAGCATTGTCAAATTGCAAAGCTTACTCGATTTATCGCTCACGGGCGAAGATGCACTTTTCCGAGAGGACGTGAAAATTAGCATCGCGACCACGGGACTGTATGAATGGTTGCTGAAAGTGATCAGTGTGAGCGGAGTCATTGGAGGCGATGATGGAGAAGGTGCTCTCGATGGTGTTGGGCAAGACGACGCCAAAAAAGATCGGGATAAAGACAAGGATGAGAAAAAGCCGATGCTAGGTGAGACTTCAAACACCGTGCACGCCCACTCGCGATCTCATACGTTGTAGCCATCGAAGCTCTCGCACTCGACTACACGGTGAAGTTCCCTCTCTCGCTTGTCATCTCGCGCAAGACTATCCTGCGATACCAGTTGATCTTTCGGTTCCTTTTACATCTCAAAAATGTCGAGCAGTCGCTCGCTTCGATGTGGATCGAGCAGAAAACAACAACTTGGCGTAAGCCCGTTCCCAGCCACCCCGAGTTTCAGCAATGGAGGCTCCGAGTGTTGCTGCTTCGGGCACGAATGTTGGCATTCGTTCAACAGATACTGGCCTTCGTGACATTCGAAGTATTGGAGCCTAATTGGCGATCTCTAGAGGCGAAATTGACCAAAGTGACGACGGTGGACCAGTTACTGAGGGATCATGTCGATTTTCTCGATACGTGCTTGAAGGAATGCATGTTGACAAGCGCGAAATTGCTCAGGGTCAGTGAAGCTTAACGCGAATGATATGTTTACTGACCGATGGGTTCTTATCCAGGCGTACTCACGCATGATTGTTACATGCTCGACGTTTGCACTGTATTCATCATCCTTCACGAAATCCGCCTCTCAGGCACTGTCGGCTGCCGAATCAGGAGACGGCGACCGAGCGATGGGTAAACGTTGGGATTTCCTGAAGAAATTTGAGTCGAACTTTAACCACTGGTACGTGGCCCATGCATGAACTTACGAATACCATCTCATGTGTCTCTTTTTAGGTTCAAGGTAAACCTAACTTTCCGATGATTAACCTCGCTGAACGCTATGCTCGTTTCAGTTTCATCTAGATTGCGTGCAATACTATGCATCGAGCGAGAATGTCTCCCTTCTCCCGCTGGTGGTCAGGCTGAGTAGTATTAAATCCATGTCATAGTGTACGTTGCTTTGCTTGCAAGGTCATTATTTACGCAATCTGCAACACCGAGGTGTACGGCCCAGCAGCTCAAGTGGCTACCACGAGGAAATGCGATGGCCAGTTCCCGTGTCAAGCTTTTCATCCCGCGAACACCAAGTACCTGGGCCAGCCTGACCAGGTTCCGGAACCGTGCTATGGCGCCAGAACTCAGACCTGGATTGACCCAACGGTATTGCAGCGAATGCGGTGCTGGTTTGTGCATGCAGTAATTCTATGACTCAGTAAGCATGGATAGAGACTCGGATACGTGTTTACATCAACACTAGCGTAAGTAAAGTGATCGCCGTCAGAGTTCCGCCCAAAGGGACAGCGTGCAGACTCGTGCAGTAAACGTCTCACACTGATTGAGCGGTCGTTGAAGCAGTCTCGACCGCCTCTCGTTCCAGAGTTGCACCCGTAATATACCTCTCCTGCTCCTCGTTGGAGAGATCTTCCAGCGTCCGACACTTTGTCTCAGGAATTAACAATGTCGAGAAGATGCCCGTCATCATGAAGAACGAAAGAACCTTCAGTCTGAGATAAGACGGTGAGTAGTCAAGGGCACAAGTTGCAATGCGCGTGGGACGTACATCCGCTGCAACTGATGGGGAGCGCACACAGGTGCTGGCTGACACACGGTGGCGCAAACAAGCTGTGAAATCACCGCGCCGAGTTTACCGGACGCCGCAGAGATACCGTGTGCCGTAGAGCGATAGCGGGTCGGAAAGACTTCCCCGGGAACGATAAAGGTGGTGGTATTGGGGCCAAAGTTTGAGAAGAAATTGGCGAGACAATAGAGAGCCGTATACGCGGAATTGCTAAGACTTGCGAAGCCTGCCAATGGGCAAGCTCGTCAAACAGCATACTCGACAGAGCACACACTGGACACTTACCCATAATCCAAAACAAAATAGTAAGGACGACGAATCCCATCAGCTGAATGGGCTTGCGCCCCCAGACATCTATGAACAGGAAGGAAGCGGCAAATCCGGGAAGATAACCAGCAAGAGTCAAAACAGTGTTCCCAAGGCAGAGTTGGATTAGCCTCGCGTACGCAGGATCGGAAGAATGACTTGGACGTAATGGAATTAGATTACTGCTATCGAGGGTGAGAGTATAAAAGGCGACCTAGGATGGTCAGCGCGCGTGGCCAAACCCGTTCTATGCTTTACTCACATCGAGCGCGAACCAGGAATACGCTGTCCCAAACAGAACCTTCAAGTTTTCCAATTTGGAGAAATGTGCGATGAAGTCGTGAATGGATGCACGGGGGGCAGCGACGCGTGGTTCGTCTGCTACACCATCCTCAGCGTAGATAGTATATGTAGTATTCGCGAGCGCGTTCCTAATATCATGGGTTGCTCGATTAACTTTACGGTCGACATCCATCGTGAAACGAGGCGTCTCCGGGATGGTGAGACGGAAGTAAAGGGCGATCATGCCAGGGATACATCCAAGCCCGATCAAGAGTCGCCAGGTATAATCCACCAGTTCAGATGATTGATTGATGCTGTCTTTGAAGGCGGTAACGACAGCGAGTCCAACGAGAGATGCGGCTGACAGACGGTGAATACGTGGCGATGAATTGAAAGTGCGCAACGTACCAAGTTGACCCCAACCTTGAAAGGAAAACACGGCGGTCATTAGACGGCCACGGGTTTGGGTAGAGGCAAACTCAGATGTGATGATAGCACTCAAGGGGTAGTCTCCTCCGATTCCGACTCCCAGCTAATCAGCTCGTGTTTAGTTTTTCTATGGGCCTCGAAAAAGTCCAAGAGCCTTACAATGACACGCCAAAAAATGAGAATACCGACGATGCTCAAAACAGGTCCTTGGCCAGAAATGGCTTGTGCAAAGGTGGCGACGATCATAATCATAAGCTCGACGCCATCTAAGACGGTAACGGTCAGCGGTGTAGAAGCGACACAAATTTTCATCGCTCACACATCCGCTTACGACCAAGGACGTCCGCGAGAAATCCGAAAAGAAGCTGCCCGATTAAATTCCCTGCAGGCGTGGCCAATTTAAGACCTGCGGATTGCCACGGCGTGAGTCCCACTAAAGGATATGGCGTCAGAATTGTTAGCAGATTATATTTGGAAACGCAGATGTACTAAGACCGGTATTAGGATCCTGCACGGTACCGTAGACGATGCCGATCATCGTCGCAGCGATGCCGATGGCGAATATATCATAGCTTGAAGAACGCAGCCGCATGAAGATATATCACGGCGAGGATCGAACGGACTCACGCGTCCGTGAAGAAGCCGACGCCTGTTACCAATGCAACCTTGACATGAAATCGGCTGAGGAAAAGAAGGACGTCAAGCAAGCAAGGAGCATAAACTCAAGAGGAAGGGACGTACGAGAAGGTAGCGTCGTCAATCTCCGCCAAAGCGATGCGTCTGCGTTCATTGAGGGACTCGACCACTCGGCCATCCCCCGAGCCGTTCCTCACCGCTTCATAACGAGCCGTAGGCACGCGGCCCTGCAAGAGACGTCCGGTCTCACCAGCGGGCATTTGAATTGAGATGGTTGGGTGAGAATAGGGAGTAGCCTGAGAAAGTGGAGGAAAATGTCATCCGATGATCTTTTATACCATGACCCCATGGTGCATCATGGCCGACCAGTGTTAGCAACCCTTGTCTGTGCGCAGCCTTGACATGAAATCGGCTGAGCAAAAGAAGAGTGTCGTGCAAGCAAGGCGCCACAACTTGAGGGAAAGGGACGTACGAGAAGGCAGTATCATGATCGCCAATCTCCGCCGAGGCGTTGCGCAACACCTGCAGTTATTGAGGGGCCCAATCACTCGACCATCCTCGTTCCTCACCGCCTCGTTTCGTAGAGCGACATGGGCAAGTGCCAGTGGTCCTGAAAAGAGACGTCCCGTTTCACCGGCGGTCATATGAATTAAGATGGTAATAGAAATGGCATCCTAGGACAATTCTAGGATTTTGCTTTTATCATACCTCATGGTGCATCGTTGGTAGGGGCCATATTATTACTTGTCACATCTCTGCATCCCGTGCGGATTGAACGTGTTGGGTGTACCTTACTTTCACTCTATCACTTTGTGCCCCTCCTCTCTCAGCACTGCGTGATAGCCTCCGCTTAAACTAGATCCCGTTACAGCGTGTACTGAAACCTCGGATTAGCAAGGAATTTAATGATGGACCGCACATTGACATGGCACTCTTGAGATGTCCTCATGAATACAATGAGGCTGCTTGTTGCACGATCGTAAGGACACTCCACAGGTCCAGAGCCTGACAGCTACTCTTGGGCCTTGAAGCTTGAAGGTCTTTGTTATGCCGACGCTTCAACGATTGTGGAGGAACGGTAGCCTGAGCGTGTGAATTTTCGGCAGCTAAAGGTTTCCGAGTTTTGAAGTGTCTTTCGTCGGACGACTGTTCCGTGATGAGGGACAAGAATGTTTT
>JBBPOC010000629.1:0-15049 GCA_038091235.1 Tylopilus rubrobrunneus | reverse complement strand
AACGACGCTCGCATCTGTTTGATCTTGTGTTTAGAGAGCAAAGAGTATCTGGTGCGCGTACCAACCTTTTCGGATACTCCCTACCGGTGCACTGCATTGGTATCGGTGAAGAGCCATCATGAGGTGTTAGCAAGATCTGTCCGGGAAAAAACCTTGTCAGCCTGGATCTAAACTTCCAGCAGAGCTAAAGATGACACCTTCAAGAAAAGAATAGCTACAGGCCCATCAGGTAGTAGCCATAAATATAGTAGTGGTTCACAACCGATCCAATTGTTCATTAGGCTACCCTCAGTGCTTTTCGCAATCGTATGTTGAGATGAGTTCCTGTGACCATGCTGAATATTGTTGCCAACTGTGTTTCAACTTCCGACTCTCCCGCCAGCCCAGGTGCCACCGTGACTGACATGCCCCATGGTGTCACGCGCATGGCTTGCGAGGTCCGTACGGTAGAAGATGTGACTTCGGCCAAGCGTAAGTCAGCAGAGCGGGCCGCCTTCTCTTCCGGGCCGCCAGCACTTGGCGCGACCTGCTTGCGCCATCCTTTTCCTCGCGCCCACCCCAAGGTTTGAGGCGCCTTTCCGTAGCTATCTCTCCGTCATGCTTCAAGTGCGAATCATATCAGCGCCGCGCATCTGGATGGGCCCGTGCAATCGCTTGTGGGGTGCGTTTCGCGCCCACATCCGATCCCCACACTCACCTGTCCTGCCCTCTCCCTTATGCATCCCGAAGCGATGACCAAAAACTGAGAATGGACATTGGTCAATTTACACCGCCCAAGGCGCAGAAAGTACGCCTCGCGCAACCCTTACGCACCGTATGATAAGCAGGCTGATACACTCGAGTTTAGTCAATCCCAGCGCGCACGTCACCGATCATATTCGCACGCAGTCTTGACCCAAAGTAGGGCCCTGTTCTTCATTGAAGATACGCTCAACCCAGGCCATCTCTACCTAAGCGACTCGCACAAGACGCATTGTCGCCAAAACCCGAATATGTCGACGTCGCAGCGTTCACTCTGGCTGGACTAGCTACAACCTCCCGGACGGGGGTCGATGACGCTTTGTACTTCGAATACTCATGGTGGTCAACCTGAATCTAAGAGTGTTGGGATGATTGAAGAAGCTTCGCCCTATCGCCCGATCCACGAGGAAAATCGGAATCGAGTCATCTATAGTGTTACAGAAAAATGTCCGTTGATTGTACCTACGTGAAAACCAAAGCGAATCACCAAGCGAGTCCCATTATCCACCATCAACAGCATCGACGATGATCCACATGCGTCAGATGCCGCGTTTTTTGTCGGTAAATTCGCCCTGTCCAATAATACCAAAAAAAAGAAGCCCAAAATCTAGCTGACTCAAACAGTTGGTGTGAAAAGAGCGTGTGCGGATAAAGCGAGAGCGTTAGGTCGATCAGGCTTTTCCAAAGACAAGCTTGCCCGTGCTGTGCCCATTACCGTGCTTCTCAACCTCGACGCCAATGAGTCGAGTTTTACTATGTAACCAGTCCAGACGCCGGACACCACCCTCCCATCCACCGCCCATCTTGGTACAACGCTTTTCGTATGCGCGGGTAACCTTGCGTTGCGCGCGGCTGCCGTGACCGAGAGCCTCCCACTCCTGTGGAGTCACTCGAGTAAGGAGTGTCGTATGCAAAGAATAAAGAAGATCTAGATTGGTGATGTTGGATGAACGACCGGATTTACTGGATGAGCCCCCGACGTAGAATCCAGAGCCGCTCGGAGATGAGGTAGAAGGACCGACGATGACTGGCCATGGGAATTTGTCAGAACGGAGCACTAAACGAGAAGCTGCTGGTGTCGGCGGGTCTGTGGCCGGCTGCGAAAGCGTATGCGTAGGCACAGCTGTATGTGTCGTGCGGTCGAGGACGGTCCGCGAGGAAGGAGTGTATGTGACATCATATGAGATAGGCGCGCTGTGCAACCGTGTGGACGCGAATAGCGGATGCATGTGCAAGGCGATTGAAGTCTGCGGAAATTTGTGTTCTGCGCTGCCTGCATCTGATGGATGTGTTGTGTGAATCAGTTGAAGGGGTGAATCTCGGAGTAAGACACGACGTACGAGAATGCATGGATCCTGCGACTGAGGACACGCTCCCTTGCCAGGCTGGATTGTGTCTCAATGGTGGCCGTCGCTCGTATCGTACGTGGTGGGAAGAGCTCCCAACTGATGATCCAGGATGGAGCGACGAACTTGAGTTGGTGCGGGACGATGGCCCAAATGATACGGACGGTGTCATTGAGGGGGTGTGGGGCATGGCATAATGCGCAACTATATTCACAGAGTCAGCCACTAAACGTGGATCCATATACGACACGTACGATGCTCAGAGGACTTGTAACTAGCACGTCGGTACAATGGCGCACGTTCAACCTTCGACGACGACGTCCCATACCTCACTTCGCCGGAGGAGCTGGAAGGTTGCGCCGCCGAGTCAAACGCATTGTACCGCAAAGGCGAAGGATTGGTAGTGCGAGCGGAGTAGCTGTTACTGCGTTTGGTCTTCAGGCGCGGTGGCGAGGTGGGCCCAGCAGACGCTGGACCCGAAGTGGCGTAGATATAGTTAGGCGTTGGCTGAGAGCGAGAGCGCCAGTGAGACCTAGAAGACTGTTCGCCAGAAGGTGAGCTATCGCGAGAGTGTCCGCCGAAAATGTAGCGCAGGTAGGAAGTCATGATGTTTCGTTGAGCGAGTCGTGGTTGATGGTCGTCCGCCGTGAAAGAGAGTCCGAATCCACTAGGTAGAGGATGAGTGGGTTAATCGGTTGGCGTTCCCTACTTATATATTCGCGTGATAGGAAGATTTCAGGGTGTGGGACGAACATTACTCCACTGGGGCTCTAGACAGCTCCAAAGCGATGGATTGAAGTAAGAGGACCCCAGAAAAAAAAGGCGGGAGGCGCCATACGTTTAGGAAGCTCCATGCCGAAAATGAACGCGAGCCAGATTGAAGGGATCTCTTGATTAGGCCGGTGCAAGTTTAACATTTGGAAGTTTGAACAAATTATCACGTCTTCGATTTGTCGGAAAGTCCGTGCAGTCGATAAGCGTGGACCGAATCGGAGACAGAGGGTAGTCCGAGGGGACAGCTGAGGTAAAGATGAAGCGGCTTTGCCAGGAAATGTGGCGGATATGATTGAATCGGCGTTTAGGATTTGTTTTGCAGGTCTGCCTTGAGGCATATGTTAACTTTGATTATCACCCGCAGGCGCCTCGCGAGGGCGCATGGTTACCACATGTTCGCGAAAAATGGCCAACCCCGTTAGCACATCCGATCGCTTGCTAGCGCAGCCCCTAGAATGTTACCATGTCACTGAGTCCCGCAAACATGACGGAGCTCGGTGGTCCTCTGCCATGCGTTGAAATATCCTGCAGGCATGTTCAGGTATGGAAAGATGTGTGCATGCTAATACGAGCTACTAGTACAAGTTTGGGTCGTCGTCAGACAGAAACCGGCACGACCGGTTGAACGGTTTCGAGTAGAAAGCGAGATGAACGTGGGTCAGGTTCAGGATTACTCATGATCACACTACAATCGGTGCAATTCAGGTCTAGAACCGCCCAACGCGCTGACGGGTAGGCCCACACCCCGAAAAGATAATGGTAATCATGTCTCCTGCTGACTTCCAGGAAACATGAAGTCATTAAATAGTCTAGCCGAAATGAAGATGATAATTACTCTCCTGGTCGATCGCTGATCGTACCCTTCAAGTTCACTATGCTTGCGAGACGGCAGTTCTCTGTCAATGGGCCAAAGCCAGTGGGACCTCCATATGTCCATTAATGTCTTGCCAACTTCCGACCCCCGACATGCTGCCGATTGCTATAACACACCACCGGTGATAGCTAGGACCGACTTTGAAATTAGCTGCAAGCTTGGCTGCCCAGCGCTCTGATCGTATGTAGAAAAAATAATCAGGCAACTTGAAATTTTTCTCGATGTGCTGGTGACAAGTGTGGCGGTTCTTGAAGCTGTTTGGTTCAAACAAAATAACAGCAAATCGATCACCACATCCTTGGACCTCTTCTTGAACTTGAAGTCTTGAACATGAGTCCCACACTCCAAAATATTTTGAGCAAGCTAAAGCATATCGGACCTTCGCGAGCCGGGCCATCAGCAGAATTCGATGACACGATTATTGAGGACCAGGTCTATCGTTATCGAAAGCAGAGGGGCGTAAACCTCGGTAAGGAGCTGGCGTTCACGTGTTGGAATTAACCATCGAGCGGACAGGGTCCTGGTTTGTTCTGGAGCGGTGGATCGCAGAGGCGCCGTTTGCGCAGGCAGTACCTCCTGGACAAAGCGACCTCGATGTTGCCAAGGGCCCCCACGCAAAGGAAATCTTGGAGCGCCATTGGGACACATGGATCACGGATAAAGACTTCGAATGGCTCGCCGCCAGGGGGATAAATGCCGTGCGGATCCCAGTACGTTCTGTCCTCTTCCATGGGGCGTCCTCCGTCAGACCATGCCTCTAGATTGGCTATTATCACCTATGCAGTCTTGATCGCTCCTTATTGTCAGGGACGGATTTCCATGGTCTTGACGATGTTTTTGAGGGTGCTTGGATGCGACTCGTGCGAGCAGTCGAGATTGCCCAACTCTACGGCATTGGTGTCTTATTTGGTCCGCGTTTCTCTCAGTTAGTTCCGACTTCTTATCAGAGTTCTAAAGCGACCTACAGACCTGCACTCTGCTCCCGGGAAGCAGAACCAAGATTCGCACTCGGGAACTTCCTCTTCCGCAGTTTTATTCGCCACTCGATCCAATCTAGAGCTTACCGTCCGCGTCCTTCGCACTTTGTTGACTACCTTGCGGTCGCTGCGCTCGGACCACGATCCCCCGATCAGTAATATCATTGGGGTCGAGTTGCTCAACGAGCCAAAACCGCCATCTCATTCGACCCTGAAGGACTGGTATGGAAAAGCGATAAGGCAACTGCGCGCGGTCGACCCAGGACTACCAATTTACATATCCGACTGTTGGATGTCTGACGATTACGCCCACTTTATCAAATCCCTTCCCCAATCGATGGGACCGGTCTGTCTAGACCACCACCTTTACCGCTGTTTCACACAGGAGGATATCTTGACGCCCGCCGCCCGGCATTCCACATCGCTGATGGATCCCAATGCACCCACACCACAGACCTTTGCACGCGTGGCAAGCATACTCGAAGAGGCTGGCAGCTCGTTTATAGTTGGGGAATGGTCTGGCGCGCTGAACCCTGGCTCATTGCAAGGTCCCATAGATGAACGAGAGGAACGGGCGCGATATCTTGCCGCACAACTTGCCTTGTTCGAACAGCACTGCGCCGGATGGTTCTTCTGGACGTACAAGAAGCAATATCATGGGGATCAAGGCTGGTCCTTCCGAGATGCAATGGAAGCAGGCGTGTTTCCGGACCGTGTTGGCGTGTACTCCAAAAGGAATCCACCTCCCCATGATCCAGATCGTCAAGGAAGGAAGTCTGTCGCGTTAGACCGCGCTTTAGGCTAGTCCAATTCTTAGCCCTTCGTTGGCCTTAGCTTCTAAAGATAGTCTCAAAGGCCAACATACTTCCTACTGGGCACAGTATCCAGGACATTACGAACATTGGCGTTTTAGCAAGGGATATGACCAGGGTTGGGACGACGCTTACCAATTTCTTCTACACAGTATTGCAAACCAGCCTGCGGTCTCTGAGCTCGGATTCCAGGGTCCGTGGAAGAAGAAAAGAGTACGTGACCATGGCGTCGAAAACGGATTTAGCAACAATCTTTGGGAATATGGTATGGCATGCGACTTCGAATGGGTTTTCATTTCACTCACCTTCCTGTTCTTGCGGAGCAGAGCATGGTTACGTACAGGCCGTTCGCGCCGCCAACCTTGACTTCCAAACTGCGTATTGCTGAGGCCCCACAATGAGCCTCGCACTTCAAGCTTAAGCTTCACTCCCCAACTTCAAGATGAAGAGCAGAGATATTTTCCGCTCCATTCATTTTCTTCCCTCTCAATGGTGGAGTTTAGTTCTAATAAGCATCTATCAGGTATCAGTTCTACAATCTGTTCCTTGGTCGTCTCGCATTCCCGTTATCTCGAGTGTGGTTGCAGCCCGTAAATAGTGATAGAATAAAGTCTATGGTCAAGGCACAGCGTGAGGCACACGTCGCAGGGTCTAAATACGTACATCACGAACAATTAATTAGAGCAAATCAAGTCTCTGGGCTATCGTAGATGGGTATATTGGAGATCGTGAAGGATTTAGATGCTTCAAACGAGAACCCCGTATTCAGGCAGTGAGGAGTTTCCAGTGGTAGAAACCATCCTCGTCGTGTGTTCTGATCAACCCTCTGAACACGTGCTTATCCAGCAAGTAGTCGATACGCTTGACTCCCTGGCTGGCCTCTACCTGCGCCGACGATGGCACACTCCGGCACCGCCGAGTGTATGCGCGAGCGATCGCAGTCTCCTCGGATAGGCTAAGTCTAGCCCAATCTTGGTGGGTGATTTGCCTGTGAAGCGAGGAATGGATCATGTATAGCACGTCGCCGAGTGTTATCGGCGGCGGTGCAGTGGGAGCGGAGTAACCATCATAATGAAATTCAAGGTCAATGGGCCATTCAGGGATGGCATCGTGTGAGAAGCGCATCCGCGTGACGGATGGGTATGTCGCAGGCTCCTGTAATTCGTCCCCCGAAATCATAGCAGAGTGTCCGGGGCCGACCCATCGGATGGGTGCAAAGGATGGGGAGGCAAGGTCAAAGTAAAAGTCCACGCGGGGTGCCTCTCCGTTGAGAAGGGGGTGGATCTGGAACTGAGAAGATGTGCCAGCCCATGGGGAAGCAGGTTCCCATGACCGAAAACCTCCACCAAAGGAACGTCTTCTAGTGCTTGGGGTGGATGGAGAGGAGAGGAAAGGGCTAGGTGGCATACCGCCGTGCCAGGATGGTCTGCGGGTGCGAGGAGGGGGATTCCAATACGAATCATTGAAATGGACACCCTGGGGTGTAGTGGGTCTGAGATATGGGGACGATGGGGGATATGGGGAGGATGGGTAAAGCGTCGCAGGCGGGATAAAAGGCGAGCGTTGCGTGTAAGTGCCATACCCGAGATATGGGGTAGGCTCGAAGGCTAGAGGGGTATAGACGTATGGAGCAGCCATGATGGTTGATGATCAGGGTTGTGTCTCTGTGGGGTAGCCAGGACGCGAAGTATATTATATCTGAGGCACTTCAGACACAGCTTTCGGTGCCAGGTCTGGCACAGCCTGACTCACCTCACAGCCACCGTAGTTCACCGCCGAGAGATTGGCGCCTTGGCCCCTTCAGTGGTCGGCTTAGCCTCGGGAGACGCACAGCGTCCCAGTTTGGTCCCAGTGCACAGAGCCTGCTGGAAGTGCTCTGTCAAGCCAAGGACTACGAGTTTCGTTTGGAAACACCCAGGTCCACTGCTGTGCGACTTCGGTGCGAGTCAAGTTATGGTATTGCCAGGTAGCGCTGATGATATTGATGATGGCGATGCGACCTTATTCAGGAATTATTTAACAGCGCCGAGGACAATGATGAAGCTGAGATTGATGATTCGGATTGTCCTGCTGCGCCGACAAAAGAAGGCTTAGCGACTGCACTTTGTCCAAGTTGAGCCCTTAGGAGTATCCCAGATTCCCACCGTCACGCTGACTTGCCTCCTTGTTCCGAGTCATCACTGCCGCTCGAGCGCAGCGTTTGAAAAACATTCCGACCTATATTTATTGTTCTATTTGATGGGGAACCGACCGGTTTGGAAGAATCGAGATAAGTAAGTCCTCCCCATCTCCATTCATTCATCGTGAAACGCATATACTTATCTATTGTTCTTCTAGTCAGAAAACTGGGTGACCGACGAAAGTCCGCCCAAGAAAGCAAATACAAGGGTCTCTGGCAGTGGTATCGACCGTTACCAAAGGGGATACTTTTATTGAACAAAGCGGTCTTGGCCGATGCAGAGTATGTCTTTCGTCCGTTTACGTTGAGGCTCAAATATATTGCCTGCAGTATTGGTCCACGCGCAGGACATAAGTTCCAACCTAATGCGGGACTGAGTTAAGTAGTGCATGTCGCTCTCAGCAACGATGTCCAAATGCGAATTGCGTTTCAATATGTACCATACGGCCCACCCAGAATGTTTATATTAGGAGTTCAGATGTGGACGTCGGGTCCTCCGACATGGGTTATGTTCTGAGGCACAGATGGGACTGGCTAGCGCTGGATATGTATGTGACAAAGTTTACACGGCACTGCAGCTGTAGAGAACAAACTCCATAGGTGCACGAATATCTGGGGAGGAATGTTAGCGGGTTGCACTCGGAAAAGGTACGTTCGAAGCGCGTGTGCGATTACCAGATAGGCCTTGACATGATCCGCAGGCTATCCGTGGCTCAAAACCACTTTGGTTTGTGGGCAGGCTTTTTCGCTGGTCATGCTCGACTAGGAGGGCAACTGATATTATTGACCCATCTGTTTTTGATCCATGCTTCGCTCAGAGGGTCTTTAACCCTCAATAGACGATATCGTGAGTTGAATAACTCTCCATGGACTGCTTGTATGACTGTCGCTCGTCGTCGTCCATCAGGGTGTTCAATATGGATTTACGTTGAAGACGCGGTACGTTTTACTCGTTCCTGATACCCAGGTAAATGGTTCAACCCAAGACTTCACGCAGGGGTTCTTTGTCTACGCTACAAATTTTCGGCCCTCGGTGAATAGAACTTTGCGGCAAACACCATAGGTATAACTTGCAAACGCCACAAATGCACCAGTAGAGACGGTAGACGTCTTCAACAATATTGCTGAGGACCATATGCTTTCCTTGTCTGAACACTCCGAACTATCGTGAGTTCGAGGTTGCCCCCTTCACAAGATCGGCTGATGCACCACAACCAGCACTACTAGTAAAACTAGGGAAGGTCTGTTTGAACTGGGTTCGCAGAGGCCACTAGCCACTTGCGTCGTCACCCAGTTCAAATTTGTGTAAACCAAGGCATGGTCCCGACAAGGGCTGTATCACTGTACGCGGGCGCAACCATGTCAGCAGTAACGTCGCTACTTAGCCCCAATACACCATTTCTGTTCCACCGCCACCTGATTTGGATGGTATCTGCCTACCAAGCATCCAGGCGACCAATGCGGGTCCTAGCTGGCCATTTCAAGCTGTGAACCATAACCCACAACGAGGCGGAGTACGTTGACTGTGGCTGAGGATATTGATATCTTGTAGCGCTCTGGCCGTGAAATGGTCAACCCGTGCCACGCAGCGCCGAAATTGATTGTACAGGTGCGTAAATGGTACATTCGCCTGCGATCCTTGCATTCACTATCGAATTCCTGGTGTCGTTGGCTGGTTGGGTGTTTCTATAAAAACAGAGGCGACCAGCACGGACCTGCTTTAATTGTCATTCTAGGCTGACGCGCCGATGGAAACAAAAACTTCATTGGTCCTTTAGTGGCATGCCACATGCCAACAATGACTAGAAGAGAGCTCTCCGCTGAGGGTACTTACAGGATATATCAGCCGCTCGGACTGTGGATCCATGTCCTTATAAGCATCTACACGGCCTAGCGGCAACTCTGGCTCCTGTTAGAGACGATTCAGGCCGCATGCCAGTCATTTATCCGGCCTCTGGCTGCCTCACAGGACGCCTGAAGTAGAAACTTCGCAGAGCTTCCAAGGAATTTCTGCTCTCAGCGTCATTGGGAATGTTCACCGGCGATGGCGGACGCTCGTAGAACTTTGGGTGGGGAAAAAACCGGTGTGGTGGCAATGAAGAGAACCGAGTTTCTCCGCCTAGCTTAAACGATCGGTCAACAGATCGGGTTACGAATCGGATTACTGGAACAAGCTACAGTACTACAGGCATGCAGAAATGGAAGAAGACTAGCGTCTACAAACGTTCTAAGATGATCGAATCCCGAAGAGGTCCACAAATAGCACACCAATGCCAAAACTCTGTCCAAAAAGGAACGGAAGGAAGCGTTCACCGAGAAGGAACGCGGTGCGCTGGATTCATAAGCCCCAGGTTGAGCCACCAAACCCCGTCGCGTGATGATATCCATACACCCCACCAATACTTGCGGTCGCCTAGCACGTCTGCCCTCTTGAAACCCTGCCTTGCCTCCCATCCCGGAAGTGCCATGCTCTCCCGACACCGCTCGTAATATGCATCCGTCAGCCGATGGTAATTGCTCGGATGCAAATTCAAAATGTACTGCACCTCCGGGTATGTCAGGGGGATCTGAAAATACTGATAGATAGCCTCAAGCAGGTCGTGTAACGTCACTGGCTCATTGCGATCGATGAAAACGGGTCCCCAGAGGGTGGTCATGTAGCCAACGTCGCACGTTACGACGATCGTGGACGCATTTGTGTGCGTGACCGGATGTTCCGAGATATTGGACATGTCGACGACAACATGATTAGGCGTCAGACGCTTTGCCGTGGAAGGGTGCTTGGTGACATTCCAGTCAATGAGCGGGAGATTGGCATTGTTTGGGTTCGGAATGATATGTGGGGAGAGACGGATGGGGATATCGCGGGCCCAGTCCAACGGAGGCCACGTTCCAGGGGTCCATTGGGGCATTGTGCCTGGGAGTGGATGGCCACCTGTAAGAGCGACTGCCGACCAGGGACTGAGTGGATGAGAGAGTGATGGATTTGGTTGAGGGTGAGGACTCCAGGCCAGATGGCCACTGGCAGTGGGGATTACCCAGACGTAGTGGTGAGGTGCCCATGGAGGTAATTGCGGGGGGTGGGACCACAAAGAAACGCCACCGTCTGATGGTGTTGGATTAACTTGCTGATCTGGAATTTTGCCAGTATTAAAACATCAGCCGAGTGCAATAAAAACGCGAACAAAGAAACGCTACCTGTATCGGCGCGAATACCAGGATTCCCACCACCTGGGAAATGATCGGGGTTCCGTGGCTCCGGACGAGTTTTCCGACGGCGAAGCATACAGCGTGGGCCCACGAAGATTGGGCGAGCTGCCCTGAAGCACCCCCACGGCAGGTTGGAAGTACTTCGAGAAAAGACAGGGGAAAAGGTGGAGTGCTCTCTGAAACTGCCTGTGTCAGGCACGTTGAGTGCGTCCGCCTCCGACGCTTCGAAACCGGGTACCTCCTCTAGACGATAGTTGCGCATCATATCCTCGATGGCTTCGCGGATCGCGTTGGGATCGAGGCCTCTATGGCCGGCCGCCATCGCCACATCGTGCCAGAAACGTTCTCGCAGAGAGGGTTCTGGAGGCATTGACGAGCGGAATGACGAATATATGCGCGGAAAAGCGGGCGACTAGTGGTTTGGTATCATGGATGGGTGCGCGGGCAGCACTTGTGCACCCTCTAAGGAGTTGAAGAGTGGATGCCTTGTTTACAGGAACAACAGCAGGATATAAGGTTACTTACGAGCAGAGCGTCAGCTGGACCCACAAAACGGCTCTTTCGAGCAGCCGCTTCCCTCCGGTGGCTCAAGCATTCCAAAAGTGTACGAACCCGTCTAGACAGCATTGTACACTACAAGGCCAACTGTGTCAGCGTGCACCCTCAACGCATGATGCTGTTCAACGCCATGGTCGTAGGGAAGGTGTACAGCGGGCGGATGATTTTGGTTAGCAAGAACTTGAAAGAGTCTCGTTCTGGCCGCAATACAAGCATAGTTGCCATCTATGGAATTTCGCGGAGTTTTCCCACCGATCGTTGCAGTCCGTCTACAATGTTGAGGCCATCACGCGTCATGCATAATGCCGAGTAAAGCAGCTCCGAATATCGACGTCGACACAATGCTAACATACGCCTTCTGAAGAACCCGTGAAGAACCGATTCGTCCGTCCTAATTCTGGACAGCATCTCATGCACCGAGGTTTCCTGGTCCTTGAGGAGCATCCGCACTGGTGCCTCCGATGGAACCCTTATCTCCAGTCTGAGAGGTCTGGCTCTGAGAAGCTGGACACGGACACGTCATTATCGTAAGGTCGGGATAATGGGACAAGCGCACTTGTTGGGACCTGCTTAGCACCCGTCTCCGAGTCTACTAGTAGACTCTCTGTAGCAGATTGATTCGGGACCCGACTCTGACCACTCTGCTCTTGCTGTGTCATCTCTGGTTCAGCCTGCCGGTTCTGGACTGGCGAGGGAGGTGGAGCCGGTGTTGGACCAGGTGCTGTCTCTTTTACAGGTTGCTCCTGCGGCTGTTCGCCTGCCGTGCCCTCGGCGTGGGACTCCGGTGCGGTGGTCGGCGCTCGCAGCCCTTTCATTCGCGCAATGCCCTGTTCGATCTCGGTTTTACCTTTGGCCACGATTTCTTCGTCCTTTGCTTTGGCCTCTGCCGAGCCCGAGGCGGACTCGAACGCGCCCATTACTGATCCACGGAAGTCCTCGCCGATACCTAACGCCCAGGTGAGCATGTATCGTATTTCAACGGAAAGGAGATGGCGTGCCATGAACAATGTGTGCTGCACCCCTGCACATATCCAAAGTACGCTACGTTCAGCAATATACCATGGCAACGCATGAAGCGGCGCACTTGATCCTCTCCCCTAGACTGGAATGTTTTTTCTCGGTGGATTCGGGTGTAGACATGACTGTTCGTTCTCGAGGCGTATCGACCCCTCTGCATGTTTTATACAGGCACGTGCTCACGATGATGTAGCGAATGACGTCGTGGCGCTGAGTGAGTTGGCTCCGATGATGCAACGTGCCCCTAAGGCATGGCGGCTCCCTTCTGCGGAGATAATCTACACTAACACCGTTTATGTCGTCACTGATGACGCGTATCTTAAAGCAGAAGCACGTGATTTACTGATCGAAAATTTTCTTGATGCATCAGACCGCCGCCATCTGCTTCCACGCGAACCACCGTTGATGCAGATGCAACCATCTCAAACGTGGGGAAACTCTTATGATAGATCTGCGTTGTGAGGTGACCCGCTCAGCAGTGCTGGCAATTTCTAAGCCTGGGGTTACCCTGACGTTGGGTTGGCCCATCACCGAGGAAACAGATCTGTGCTAAAAGCATGTCGTCTAACTTGACACAGCGCTTTTTAGTGGTTGTACAACATTTTGTTCTCTTTTATTGTCTACACTGCTTTATCTATTACAAAACCCTTCCAAGCAAAAGAATTACAATGCGAGCCAGAACTAGGAAACAATCGAGAGCGAAAGGAACTGGCGGAGGTGAGGAAAAAAACAAGACGATACTAAAAGGTATAATGATAGGAACAATCAACGATGCGGGGATGCTACAGTGTGTCCAAGATTCTTGTCTTGCTTTTATGATTTTTGTGAGTGTCCAGTGTCGTCACAGAAAACGAGAGGGGAGAAAAAAAAATACGGTATAAGGATAACTCTCCTCGGACGCTGCTCAAGCGAGGTTCAAAAACCAGGCATCAGGGCCGACCTTGGTGCTCGACAACCCCATGAAACGTGTTCGGCCCCGCAAGAAGTCCACCCGCTTGACACCTTTCTGGTATTGCTCGTCCGCGGCCTCCTGGGAAGGCGCACGACCACACCGGTTATGGAACGCAATGGACACCTCGTCTTTGAGTGCTTGCGTGGGTAGTGTGTTGTACTCGGATGGGAGCACTGGGTGTCGAAGGAAGCAGTAGAGTGCTTCGAGGAGGTCTCGGACCGAAACGTAATGTTTCGCGGGCGGGATGGTTAGCCGCCATGGGAATTGGTCAATGTGGAGCGTCATAGTGTGCATGCTGGGCTGCGTTGCGGGTTCGTCGAGCACACTGGCGGGAAGGCTCAGGGGGGATGCGTGTACGTTGGGTGCAAGCGTGTGAGGCTGAAGGGAGGTGTCGTAGATGATGGGAGGTACGTAGGGATGGAAGGCGAGGAGAGGATGAATTGCAACGGGCCCATGAGGGAGAGGGAGCGACAGGTAGTTGTTCTGAGGAGGGGTGCAAGGCCCCGACGAGTCGCCCGAGGAGGGGAGCGACGAGTCAGAGAGCGCCGGAGAGGGAGTCGACTTGGGGGAGTAAAAGATGTTGTCATCATTGAAACGGACTTGTTTTCTAGAGGCAGACATCTTGCGAGTTGCGAAAGCGACGCGACCGTGACGGCGGCGGCGACGACGGCGACGGAAGGCTCTTTGGATGAGAGCCTTGAGACGGAAAAAAAAAGTGGACGTTGGTGATGTGTGAGAATAGATGATCGTTGTGGGGGAAAGTTGGTAACTGAGGTTAGATCTTCGGGTCGGGGGAAGCACTGGCTATATACCTCGTCTGTCGTCGGGGGCGCAGCCGCCGCTGAATTATGAGAGCATTGCCGCGGTCCCTGACACGAAGATGGGAGATGACTTGGGCACAGTTCGGTTGACTCGTACTGCTTTCTGACCCGCCCGCCCACGAAAATGATTCCTTATCAAGACCGGAGGGGACATATCACCGCACAGCAAGTCTAGAGTGTCCGGAGGCCGTCCCCCCGCACGGCACCGAAAATCGATATCTGCCAAGAATATCCCGGGCGCGGGCCGTTGCAACACGTCGCTGCGAAGTTTCAGCTCAGACTCACACACGACCACATACCTCAATTAGAAACGCGACTACCAGAAGGCGTTGTTACCTGGGGCAGTCGATGTTCATGGTGGCAGTGTCAAACGATCTGCCAGTTCCTGAGCTACAGAGTGAGTAACTTGGTCAACACTGCCTGTTGTCGTCACGAGCACAAATAACTGAGCGCAGATTGGCAATATTTGCCACGTATAGTCGATGTTTCTGTCACTGTGTGTCACTGGAGCGGAGACTCCCGAGTCGGTGTGACTCATGGTCGTCATTGCTAGTCCACGCTGGCCGACTGCGGCTCTCTGTTGTACACTTTGTGGTTACCGCCGCAGCACCATGCTGCCTATCCCAATCGGGTAGCAGCAGCACACCTGCTGGTACCTTCTCCAAACGCTGCATGTCGCATAGAACGGATATCCGCCGAGTGGTTGTCTAATTTCAGCTTCATAGGTGCGACCACCCATGTGGTCCAACGGGGTTATTCGGATCCAGTGTCGCTCTCGGCTTGACCCC
>JBBPOC010000628.1:0-15054 GCA_038091235.1 Tylopilus rubrobrunneus | reverse complement strand
CTTCCTAATGCAATGTTCCCGTCGTCTCTGCCTACGTCATCTAGATTACGCTGCAAGTTGTTGGCTGCACGCTGGAGTCTCCCGGCTGTCGCATACCGTCCTTTTCATTGCCCTTTGCCTATCTATATGAGTTGTCATTTCCGCCCCCAGAAATGGACGGATGGATGGACGGACAGATGGACTGATGGATGGATGGATGGATGGACTGACAGGTGGACAGATGGACAGACAGATGGTTATGGACGGATGGACGGATGGACGGATGGACGGATGGACGGACGGACGGACGGGTGGATGGACGGACGGACGGACGGGTGGATGGACGGACGGACGGGTGGATGGACGGATGGATGGACGGACGGACGGACGGGTAGTTGGACAGTTGGACAGTTGGACGGCTGGACGGATGGACAGTGAGTTGGACGGTTGGACGGATGGACGGTTGGACGGATGGATGGTTGGACGGATGGACGGATGGACGGATGGACGGATGGACGGATGGTTAGTTAGGTGGACGGATGGGTAGTCGGTTAGGTTAGGTTGGACCAATGGTCAGTTAGGTCGGTTCAAGTTGAACAGTTGAATATGGTTGACTGGACAGATGGACGGTTAGGACAGTTGGCTACTAGTAGACGATTTGGATGGATGGTTAGCCAGTCAGGTTAGGTTAGCCTGAGGCCGAGCTTAGGTTAGGTTAGTTGGTTTAAGGTTAGCCTTAGGTTGGATGGTGGTTTCCAACTCATGTGCAACCATCCCTCTGAGTCCATTGGTTTGTCAACTGACTGTCAAACAACCATCTGACTCTCAGAAGCAATGGCACAATGCTCACGATGGCATGCATTGTACCGTCGCTTCTGCACTCTCTCAGGTTAGGTCAACTTGAAGGGCATGCACTGGCAAGGTCGTCATGGCTGTTGACTCAGAATCCCAAAAGGCATGGATGGCAGCATGTAGGTCGTGTCAAGTTGGGTTGCTCATAAGGTTTTCCAGTAGGGCTCCGTGAAAAACTCTCGCCAAGGTTTTTGGACGGTTTAAAACTCGACCCGAGCCCCAAGGGTTTTTTGACATGGCATATTTAGTATCTAAGGGAAGCTGAAGGACCAATCAACCGGCTCAGCATCTGTACTTTGCACATGTTCCAATGGTGCAACATGACTGTCGTCTGCAATAGCCTGAGGAAGCCCAATAGCCTGAGACTTGCCAGACAGCAAGTCCAGCAATTTCGCAACATCAAGGTTAGCTTCTTCCTCTGCAACGAGGTAGTCCCCACTGCATGCAAGGAAGTCATGGCCAGTGTCCTTCTCGACCACTGTTATCACCATCCAACCATTCAGCATCTGCCACGGCACTTATTCCCTCAAGCTCCGAGTCAGTGCCATTGGGGGAGGGCAGGGCATTGGGAACTTCAATGGCATCTGTGTCCAGGTCAGGCATGTTGCATAGGTCGCGGAATTTGAGGACAGGTTTATGTGGTGGAATTTTCGCCAGTCCCTGCCAGTATGAATTGAAATGAATGAGCAATAACGAACGTATGCAGGACAAGTGGATAAATAGTACTGTACCTGTTCATGCTGCATGAGGACTCACTGACATACTTGAAGCTGGTTGGTTAATATGCCAGTGGAGCTCTTTGGGCTGCTGTGAAGGTTTGAGTTAAGCCATGTCATTGTTGATGCTGTTCATTCGTCAGCCATTAGGTTGACTGTGATGGCAAATAGCCTAGTTGCGAAGTACTGTTAAGGTGATTTAGACCATCACGACTTGTCAGCCATTGCATATACACCACGACGATGAATATCAGCACTGTCATGCTCAAGAAAATCATGCCAGTATATACTAATGTCCGAGTGAACACTCGGTTAATGACCAGGATCCTTTCGAATAGGCAATGCCACAAAAGGCACATCCTTGGACTCAGAGTTCTGATTCAACTTGAATGCTGCCAGTGGTGTGTGGCCCGCCAGGGTGTCTAGTGCAGATTCCAGTATCTGACTCGGAGATCAGAGTCAATCAGTTACAGTATTTCGGGAAGAGGTAAGATCAGCAAGCTCACCACTTTATTTGCAAGCTTGTAGTGATGTCTCGCAACCTGGATCAAGTCTTCCAGCCACTTGTGAAGGATTGCGGATCGAGGTACAACACGCAGTTCACTTGCAAGGGCATCAGCGACTGCAACAAGCCCAGGCCCACGCTCTATGAACTCGAATTTGCAGGGTGCGTTGTCGCTTTTTCTGCCATTAGGCAAAGGTGATCTCGAGAGTGTTGTTCAAGGCAGCTTCAGTTGTACCGTAGAGCTCAACCTTGTCAGGATCAGGTGCGTAGTGTTGAAAATTATTTCGTCTCTGTTGGGGCTTGGGAGTAGTGGTAACGTTTCGGGAAGATGAGATAATACTGTCCGTAGCAGATTTAGGGAGTGCGTGATGTCAGTGATAGCAGGCATCTAAGGATAAACCAGTTGCTGTCAAGTAGCTGGTTCATTTTCCATCACGCAACCATCTGTCAGGACTAATCACGAGTTTTTGACATGCACTTTTGGGCCCCAGGTAATAGGCAGGTTTAAAACTAGTATTTAACATGTCAAAAATAGGGGTAGTTAAAAACCACTGGGGTTTTTCACGGAGCCCTATAAATTTCCAGGGCCTCCTCCCAAGTTGTCCGGTCCTGCAGATTTCACACACTTTCCACACGCCAGTCGTCTAGCCTGCTGTTACCCATGCATCATGACGATGCGACCAGGACGGTATGGAGCTGTCAGTATGAACATCAAGCTAAGTCTTCATGAACCTTCTCTTATCCCCGTTTTCCCATATCCTCAGGTTAGCAACTCGAACCCGGGGATAAGAGAAGGTTCATGAAGACTTAGCTTGATGTTCATACTGACAGCTCCATACCGTCCTGGTCGTGCGGTTTTCTGGATGTAGCTTCTCAAACAACCATATCATGATGCCAACCTGCCAGTAGGTACAAACTGTAGATTTGATACTATTGACAAAGTAGCTAATCAATGGTAACGGTTTCTGGTTGTTCAGCTGCCTTTGGTTTGCCCTTACCACCTTGCCCTTTCACACAAGTGGCCCGGGTTATGATTCTGTAATGGAGCGTGAGACCAAGAGCCAATGACAAGCTTTGCCTTGTAAGACTGTGAACTGACCCCATGCTGTAGGTGGTTGACTTGTAGTCGCCCACACGAAAATGCATACTCGACCTGGGCCGGCAGCATCCACTGAAGAAGTTGACAGTCACATGTGGACGTGACAAGAATTGAGCACGAGGAGTCCGAGCCAAGAGTAAATGCCATATGTACGAACATACCAGGTATAAACAGTTAATCAATACATGATCTGCGCAAGGGATCATCGTGACCGTGGCCGTGGCTGGGTCATGCTACCGCCAGCTGAGGGAATCTCTGCCAGTGCCTCAGATACGACGGGTGCGTTCAAATAGGTTTCAATGCTGTCATGTGATTGAGTTGACCAGAATGGGCCAGCCGGAGCTAGTAACTGGCACTGCCGCGTGTTCGCGAGCCCACTTTGAATGCTGAGAATAATCAGCCGGGGGTCGGGACATGTCGAGGGTGCCAGTGATTCGTGCTGTCAAGTACATTGAGATATAGGGTCATGAGACCCACAGGATGGCCAGGGTTGCAAACATGATGTTGACAGTGTCTGATCCATTTCGACTGTTTCGAGTCGCAGCAGGCTGTGCTGGCTGCGCCGCCGGATCATTGATGGCATAATAATATATCATGCAGTTTAAGAGTACGAGTCGTTTTGTATTGGTCGACGTCGATAGTTATGTCACGATTGCCTGTTTGAATTCGCATTTTCAGTCTGACTTGGCAGACAGGAGCAGTTTTCGTACAACTGTCAAGGACTAACAGCTGCGACGACTTGTGCTCTGCAATGATGTTCGATGATAACACTACACATGCTATTTTTACCGTCCACTTTGAGCATGCAATGCTTACGTAGGTAGCAGTTATGATAGGATTCATCCCAGATGGTAATCCCAGAGCATTGTGTCTTCTCTGTCCATAGTGGGTGAAATAAAGCTGCCACTGCAAGTACTGGCAGCACTATGGTTCCACAGCAAAGAGTGAGTGAGTGACACCCTAAATGGTCAGGAGGTGGGTTTCATGTTTGGGAATGCCACACATAAGCTCTGTGGATGATGATAGCATGAACACTGAGTGTACTGCTAGTATGCCATTCAAGCCGCCACCCGTCGTTCAACAATGCGGCGTCCGAGGCACTCCATCGTATAAAGAACAGAGGACGAATGTCCGGACCTCCATAGAGAAGAGTGCAACTGGCTCCATGGTTAACAAGACAGAGACTCGGAGGGAGGGTACATGCTTGCCACATCTGTACAAATGTCACTTTAACGGATGCAAAGTCAGGCTACGTTGTTCAAATGACGAGCAACAACTGTGTGCGCCGAGATCCGGTGGGGGTGCACCGCGTGCACGCATTTGGAAACCAGTGTCGCTGGAGGACATCGTGATGGCCCTGGCTCTTCACGAACCAAGACTCGGAAGCTCTTGCTAGGTCACACTAGCCAACTCCACATGCAATATTCCATCAGGAGCTGCAAGATGAATGCCCAGTGGGGCTTGGCTGTCAAACTTGATGTGGTGCCTGATAATCATATTCCCGACGGTCGATGATGATTCAGCATTTCTGGGTGTTTAGTGGGCCCCATTATTGCGCTGTTGGTCATTTCGGGGTTTGCTTCAATAAGGGGGCTGTTTCTCTGTGGGGTTTCGACATCCTGTTCCATGGGTTGCGGATCATGGCCCTGGTTATGGCATTGTACCTCGTACCACCAACCCTATACAATCTGTTCACCACAAGATGGCCCGATAATATGTCACGGAGAAATGGTGATCGTTAGTACATGCCTTTAGCCACACTACGGTAATTGTCCATTGGTTCTGCTTGCTGCGTATTTTGATTGCTGCCTTCCACTTCCACATACTGCAGTCCACTGACACCGTAGTTGACGACCAGCCAAGGTTGCAAATAGGCCCTGGTTGACGGCCCGCCAAGTGTCGGCCGACATGGAATGAGCCACCAATGCGGGCGGATAGGCCGAGCAGATATGGCTGGAGATGGATGGGCCGAGGTATCTAAAGCATAGATACGTAGTCAATGTTGGTAGTACTGTGGCAATGAAAGGTGGATGAATTTACGGGCCGGCCGGGGCCTGCAAATAGGTTCCATGGAGGGGCCGGCAGCCAAAGATGCACTATGCACCGATCGGCCGACGGGCGTTCATTGCAATGTGTACCGATGGTGACGCTGGGCTAATCCCAGGTATCTACCTGTGACGACAGGCCGGCCGACGAGGTGGGCGCCGACAAGGACGGCTCGGCCAGCGAAGTCAAAAACGAGGTCGGCGAGCTGGCCAAGAACATACGGACCAAGAGGAATGTGCGATCCCTTGTTCTGAGTCAACAGAACCAACGGGCAAGCCCAGGACATAAGCGTTTGTAGAGACGAATGGGCCGGGGAGGTAGCCCCAATGGGGGCCGCCCGGCCGATCGAAATAGTCTCTACATGTGCCGATAACGATGGCTCGGCCAGCAAAGTCAAAAATGGGATCGGCGAGCTGGCCAAGAACATACGAACCAAGAGGAATGTGCGATCCCTTGTTCTGAGTCAACGGAACCAACGGGCAAGCCCAGGACATAAGCGTTTGTAGAGACGAATGGGCCGGGGAAGTAGCCTCAATGGGGGCCGTCCGGCCGATCGAAATAGTCTCTACATGTGCCGATAACGATGGCTCGGCCAGCAAAGTCAAAAATGGGATCGGCGAGCTGGCCAAGAACATACGGACCAAGAGGGATGTGCGATCCCCTGTTCTGAGTCAACGGAACCAACGGGCAAGCCCAGGACATAAGCGTTTGTAGAGACGAGTGGGCCGGGGAAGTAGCCCCAATGGGGACCACCCGGCCGATCGAAATAGTCTCTACATGTGCCGATAACGATGGCTCGGCCGGCAAAGTCAAAAACGAGATCGGCGAGCTGGCCAAGAACATACGGACCAAGAGGAATGTACGATCCTTGTTCTGAGTCAACGGAACCAACGGGCAAGCCCAGGACATAAGCATTTGTAGAGACGAATGGGCCGGGGAAGTAGCCCCAATGGGGGCCGCCCGGCCGATCGGAATAGTCTCTACATGTGCCGATAACGATGGCTCGGCCAGCAAAGTCAAAAACGAGATCGGCGAGCTGGCCAAGAACATACGGACCAAGCGGAATGTACGATCCTTGTTCTGAGTCAACGGAACCAACGGGCAAGCCCAGGACATAAGCGTTTGTAGAGACGAATGGGCCGGGGAAGTAGCCCCAATCTGGGCCGCCTGGCCGATCAAACTAGTCTCTACATGCACCGACACGCCGACACGACCGGCCAACGTGATGAAGTGGTGGGCCCAGAGGATGGCAACCGTTATAGAGGGATCGGCCGATGAAACAGTTATCATTTACCAAGTTCCGGTCATGTAATGCAGCCCATCGGATATGGAAGAGCCGATAGGCAGAGCACCGTGGAATACGGGCCGGACGAGACGTTGAAAAGAGATGAAAGTAGGTCGGCCATGGGAATAACTACCGTCCGATATGGATGGGCCTCATCAAATGAAGGCCAATATATTCCGGTTGGTCAGGAGCACATGAGCGCGTATGATCCGAGGGGCCGATGGCCGGCCGACCATGAAGAAGTGTTTAACTATCGGTGGGCTGAGGTCGGAAAAGCATCGACTCGATGGCTATCGGCGGATTAGTGGATGGGTGAATCATAGCATCGGTCGAATACAACGTCCAGAGTTCCAGAATGTACTTACATTGGCTGTCATTTCGAATCATCAAATGGCTAGACAATCACCTGTGACATACCGATCGACGGGTCGATGCATTGACTCGGCCACCATTGCCATCGGAAGAGGATGGATCGGTGAATCATACCATCGGTAGAATGGAACGTCCAGAAATCAAACATGTGCTAATTTGGGCCAGCATAGAGTCGCATCTCACGCAAACAATTGCCTTTGACAAACAGATCGGCAAAGCGTTCACTCGGTGAAGTGCACCATGCGCGGATTACAAATTGATTCATTAGAAGATGAACATAAGACGGTTATTTATCATACTTAGAGTCCATGCTCACTTCAGGCACTGAAAGTTACACCGAGAACGCCGAAGGGACAGCGGCAGACAGCTATCTGCGAACGCGCTGGTAACCAAGAGGCGGAAATATCAGGCATTAGCACAGTGGCTGGTCAACTACGCATCCAATCAATATCGCCGGCAGTACAGCCAACCGTAAAGGCACCACCGAGCTGTACCAGTGGCGAATAATGAATCGGCACGGCGGCGTATAATGTTGAAACGTCGTAGGAGACATCAATCAAGGACGCATTGCAACATTGCGGTACGTAGGAATACTGGATAGCGGGCATATATTTCTACGTTACGATGTCCACGACCATATCACCCAAACTTCAATCCAGCGGCGACCTTTCCGGCACTTCATTGGCCGAGGTCATCGGTATATCGACTGGTACTACCGTGTGGTTCTCGGTGACAGCAGTTGGATCTTTGTTGGGCTCAGGTGTCACATGCGAATGGTCAGCTGAGATCATTGGCGTATCGACCAAGGGTAGAAACTTGGACACGACTCCTTGCCTGTCTTGATGATTCCAGTTCCGGTCTTTCTCCACCACAGGCGATACAATGCTTAATGGAGGGGGTTGCAAGGGCCGCGAAGTTCCATACTGAGTCGCAGAGGATGCTACGCGTTCTACCGATGCAGCTCGGTCGAGACGACGGTAGGAACCGGGGAGGACCCCGGGGACGGCGTCGATCGTTGGCGCAAACGTTGATGATTGAGGCAATGCTACTGCGGGTGAGTTCAACATAACGTGGGGATTCATGGGCGACGGCCTCAAAGGGAGGGCACTCGGGGGAGTTTCTATCGGCGCCACCTCCAACGGTTCTCGGGAGGAAGATCCTCCTATAGCAGCAGACCGAGTCACGTGGCGGCGCAACGCTTCCATTCACCTAGAATTGCTCTGGACAGCGTTGCGGAGATCTGATACCTCCTGCCGCAATGCATTAACAATTTCCACCCACTCGGCATCCCGGCGGTGGGGTTCAGTATCATTGGCGGCGGCCGTTTGCGGTCCCCGTGACTTTGGCCGATCGACAGTTGGCGGGGCCGCGACGTACACTGGAAACCGTCAGTAAACGTTTTCTGTAGAGTATCGGAGCGACATACCCTGTGAACGAAAACATTCCCGTTTCCCCCCTTGCAATTCGACGTCCACGGGCGAGGCGTTTACCGGATGCAAGATCGCGAGGGGCTTCGCCGACGAACTGCTCTGCCGCTTTCGGCGGTGATCGCTGCTGGTCTTGCGAGCCTCGGAGGGCGATGTTACTGTACTAACATGAGAGGGCACTCTTGATCTTGCTCGAGGTGCACGAGAGGTTGCACGGGACAGTGCACGAGAATGCGCACGGGACGATGCACGAGTGCAGGGGATGGCGCCAGAAATGGTTAGGCTACACTTCACCCTTAACCGCTTGCACTCTGCGCATACTCCATTTTTCGTACAGGGGTAGCAAACAATGCTACGCCCTTCGCAGTTGTCGCATGGATCTGGATTCGGCGAGGTGTCGGTATCTGGAGAGGAGTTTCCTCTGGTCTGGGACGATGCAGCTAGTGGTCGTGTTTCCCGGTGCACCGATTCTGTCGATCTGAGTAGAGACCTCCCCCGCTCCTCGTAGTGCTCACTCTTGATACGAGAACTGGGTTCTGAATGGTCGGCGACGCCGTCCGGGTCGACAGTTTTCCTCGTTCGCAGGGGTCGACTTGAGCCCGGTTCTCTAGGGCAATCACGAGAATATCTGTCGGCATCATGATTCTTATTGATGGAGGTACTACTTACCTGTTCCAGCGATCGTCCATTTCCACATCGCCGTCATCCACAATCGCTTTCTCCTTTCGCCTTCGCTTTCCTATTTTCCTGCCATTTCCTCCTTCATTCACATCCTTTTTCCCTTCGTCCAACCTATCGTTGCTGACTTGAACCACGGCGTTCACCGATTTTGACCCCTTAGACACCATAGTTGCGTCGATCTGGACCGATGCGACTCGGCCAAAACGATACCACGGGTGGTTCTTGATGGAATCTGTGGGGTCCCTAATGCGAGACCAAGAGGGCCATTGGCCACGCTTCATGTTCGCCAAGACCTCGTTCAGATCGGCGAACTCGACGGCTGCTGCGATGGTGGTCGGAGGAATCAGAATATCGTTGTGAACGACCTCGGAGATATTGTTCTATATAGCATGAATAACGGAAGATTCTCGGAGAGGTGATTGAATCGTACCAGACTTGCAACAATATCTTGGCATACCTTCAGCCAAACCTTGCCGTCGCGTATGCATAGCCGAGCTAACGCGGCTTCAATGAGCTCGGTCTCGTGAGTAATGATGGCAGATGCACGTGTTTGAGAGGTGGATAACTTGGACATTGCAGGAATGGAAATGATGAGATTGGGGTTGTTATTGGTCAAGGATTGACGTTGAGTTCAAGCGACAAACCACGGAATCAACTTACGTAATTAACGCCACCGTTTCTCGTCGTGTTTTCCGATTGGTGGATCATACCAAGCACCGTCGGCGTACTTTGCTCTTAACATTATACACAACACTTCATCACTTATCTGGCCACTCCTGACATCATGCAATCTTCCTCATACACCAATGGCACTAGGCGACCGCGACTAAAGGTCAAATTTACTGCCCTGGGATGTTCGTCCCCGGTTGCATCGGAAGCCGTAAGCATTTCGCTCAGCAGCACCTATCACGCGTTTCTGATGACATGCCACAGCATCTTCCGATGGATGTAAATGTACCACAAGTTCCTATCGCCTTTTCGCTTCCTCGTTCACGTCCCAGCCAGCCCTCATTGTTCCCATCACCACCGCCTGTCCCTGCGGTGTTCTCGCGACTCAAATCCGCATCCCGGGCCGAGAGGACGGACCATTTCGATGGCGTTGGGAGACCCAGACCATCCGATGAGATGGTAATGCACTCACCTCCACCGATATCGATCCCGAAGCCACTCGCCTCTGCCGAGCATCCCCCGTCGCCTTCGCCAGCGATGACTGAGTCGGGCGAACGCGCACAGCTACCGCTACTGTCGGTGTGCCGGCAGGATGTACCGGCAGTGCAAGACGAACGACTCGGAGATGCTCCCCCCGACCATGGAGATGATTGCGTGAGCGGAGTTGGGTGGGTGGTCGATGATTGTAAGTCATTTGAGTCTCCTGTGCACGAGACCTTCGCATACTGAATATCGTTTAGATATTAACACTCGCATAGAGTTCACGCGAGCCGCCGCCAAGATGAGGGACGACGGCAGAGACCCGGCATGGATACGAAACGAGGCTGACGAACATCTACGAACGGCGTACCACGCTTATGGTACAAAACTAATGCAGCTGGCATATAGAAAGCAAGAGTTGCAAAAGGAAATCGAGACGTTAGCATATCAACTCGATTCTGCAAACCGGATCGCGAGGAGGATATCGGCGGTGGCACAACCTACGGTGCCGGTGAGATGTGTCGAGGATAATCTGAACGGCGAGATAGAAATTCTGTAGCGTATGTCTGTGAGCTCTAGGTGTTTTCATTCGGCGAAACCGTTACCTTGTGAATGATTTGCTATATCAGACATCCGGACGGGGAAGGGCGGGCAGAAATACTCGGCGACACAATATAATGCACGCTGACCTCACCGATATTGTCGCACTTCCCCAGCATCCTCGGCGTCCGAGTCGTCACCGATGCTGACGAGGATCGAAGACTACACCACCAGGATTGTGGTGGAATCCCAGTCTGCCGGTCATGGGGGTGATTGTATCACCCTTTCTGATCATCCATTATAAAAGTAATATTTTCAACTTCGCCTCGACTGCTGTGTGATCTTAGCTGGCCACATTCCCCTATGGCTAGCGGCGTGAGTACGGTCACCATCATTGTACACCCGCTCCCACTGGCATAAATCAAGTCATCCAACAGCTATCGAAGGACTGGCTATGAGCAACCAACCGAGCAGGTCCACGGTTTGGCATCCCCTGTCTGTTGGATCGTTGCCATCATGTCTGAAGCTGTATCCACCCCAAATCCCCCATTGCCTCGAATTGTGCGGCGAAAAGGTGACATCTATACTATTATTGACAGAATATGAATGTGATGATGCCCAAGTGTAAGATGACGCAGACCAGGTGCTATGCCTAGGTCCTCCAGGTCGCCGAAGTAAAGGCTATGAGCAAGGGTAGGGTGATAGTTGACTGCCGACCTGGCGAAAGCCAGGAGGTAGGAAGTGTAGCAGAATAATGTTGAACGTTTGCATGGCGGTGACCTAGGCGATTGGGGCGAGCTACAATAAAGCGTTACCACGCAGCAGGTGCGGCGAAGGCTACCGACTATCTTGCCGTTTGGATTGAACGATGCAACCTTTCTATGAGGATGCCGAGCCGCTTCGGCGGCATGCTCTCTGATGTCCGTTGGCACAGCTCGCAACGCCGACGATGCTAGGGAGAATGTGCCGGAAACAGGTGGTGGGTGGTATCCTGTCTATCTTCAAATAGTTCGGCCGGTGGAGGACACAATACGACTGACCGCTCTCATCACGCTGATGGCCATCGGCGCTTATGGCCAGCTACAAAAGATGGAAGATATCACACGGCAGGCGAGGCGAAATCAAACATCTTGTTTGCCGAACGAATGATCACCATCGGCTCTGTACTGACGTGACCGGCCGACCAGGATGTCTGCGTAGGTTCCTTGCATCCCGGAAAACTTCCATCTCTTCAGTAATATCAATATTCGGCATTTGGAATGATGTGTATGCTCAGTCTATCCCTCAGTTATGGATGTAGACCCCGGCCGATGGAACGCCGATACCTTTCTCAGTACCCCTGATGACATACCCGATGTCTGTGTTCTACGCTCGAGCTCCTGGTGCCCCCGGAGACTCCGAGATATGTTCCGTGAATGTGGCGATGCCGCCGTGTCGTAGGGGCTGATGGCCAACTGGACAATGATCTTATCAGGGGTAATAGTAAGCATTATGTATGCAGCTGCACAATTTGTAGAACGGCCCTGGGAATGAGCAGGTATGTATGAGGAAGCATGTACTCTGAAGCATCTATATCATGACATATCAGTGCTCATCTGACTTGCAGACACGTCGCCGACCGCTAGGCCATAGCTGGTGTGGGATTTAGGATAACCGGCTGACCAGGATTCCAACCCAATCTTAGCTGTGCCTCAATCATCTTTGTCGTAGGTGGCGAGGAGGAGGATGTTACATAATAGGGCGAAATATCAGCAGGATGGGTATCGTGTATTCCGCCGATGTCTCGGCAGAGCAGGCCTGTTGCCGATAGAAGTCTGTTCATATGCAATAGAAATTTGATCCTGCAGGATCTAGGCTTGAGCTTGTGGAAGCCATGGATTCACTCTACTGTATTTGCGCCGCAGACTTCTCGCGGAGATATTTCAAAAAAAGCCGGGGAACTGCAAGCCTTTGCTATAGACATAGTACTCCTACGCATGCCGATTCCCTGGGAACCCATGTTTCGTCGCAGTTCCACAGGAATCCTCCGCCACCTCAACCACATGACCTTTACACCCAAAGCCCTTTGGCGAAATACATCACGGCACATACTATCCGCACACCCCGTTGCTGTCCAATTCCCTATGGGCCACCCCCGAGCCAGCATCCTAGGAATCGAAACATACACCTAGGGGATCTCAGCGTATACCACCGAGAGTGCCAGTGGCACGGCATCCTTGTCCCTTGGCTCCCACAGATCACAGGCCATTCTTATTGTCCGCTCCAAAGGAAATGTGACACTGAGGAGCCAAAGAACGCGCGTGAGTAGTGGCCAACTCTTGTCTTGTACTGTCCCGCAGCTTGGAGATGAGCTGACAGCATTCGCGGCATACGTCATATCGTTGGAAGCCTCTTTGAACATTCGGTCGTTGTAACGTCCCCACCCTGCCCATGCCTTGGCTTGCAACATATCCAGCTGTACAGCTTGTCAGAATACCTGATACGCGTCCTCGGAACGTCCGCTTCTTGCATGGAACATGCCCTTCAGCGTGAAGAACTCCGCCTTTTGCGCATTGGAGAAGTACATAAGATTGGTGTTGTTGATCACCTCTAGATCTGCTTGCAGGTCGTTCGGTTTCTGAGAGTTACAGCGCGCCTGCTCTCTGAGTTTAAGGAATGCTTCGGATATCTCGATGTTTGGAAGCGTGTATATCTTGTTCAGGGAGCCGAAACACACGTCCAGCAAGTCGTGCTTTCTGGTGACGTGGGCGAAGCGAGTGATGATCCAGGTGGTTTCATGGTAGCCTCGGTAGCTGGTGGTGTTGGCATTGGTAGACGCTGCATTGCCGTTCTGGTTAGCAGGGATGAGAGGGTATAAGCTCGATTGATCGCGTTGAAGACGTTCTACCTCCACGCTACCAAATCGTTCCAGATGCTTATGTCGTCGTGGAGGTTAGGCCGCCGCTCCCTCCATGCCTGAAGGACAATTTTTAAGTCGGACGGCTTCTTTTCCAAGTTAACGGCACTCGTAGTTGAGAGAGAGCCGAAGATCATGACGGCTTCTTGGGGCTCCACAAACTGCTGGAAGTGCTGCAGCAAGGGGATGTGGGAGCGGAAAGCTGAGAAGGCAAACCAACCCATTTGCGATGGGAGAGCTGCATCGCGTCTTCGAGGATCTTGGTGAACTCCATGTTTTGTCCAAGGCAGCTGGAAGCTTCACCAACGCCCCGAAAACCCACCGACAAGGAGTGGCGATATCGGGGAGTTGGTCAATCTACTCCTCTAGAGCTTCTCTTTCTTCTGTCCAGTCTTTGCTCCTCGAAGCACTTTCGAGCATAAGCTCCTGGTTGCCTTCGCTCTTGGCCAGCTCACGAACCCTGTTTAGCCTTGGTAACACTCAATGATAGCTGGCCATTATTTACTACGGCCATCTGCGTGAGGACAGGCTCTACTATTGTACATTCACCACAAAATGCCATTCAAAGGTCATCCACCAGCTATTTAAGGACTATCTCCACCGCATCCCTGATCATGGATGTTGGAAACGCTCCGGTGCAAACCCTTGACCTTTGCGACTCAAACCTGCTCTCTTCCAACCAAAAAAAAAAACTTTGTATGCTATTGACAGAGCCTGCATGTCATGGTTCCAAATGTATCATATCGGAAGTGTGCTTTGACATCCCAGAACAGCAACGTACATTATAGGATATCGGTGCCGAATATATCCTCTAATTTGCTCATCCGATCGCCGATCACTGCCATTTCCAGCTCCATGTCCCTTAGTTCCGTGAGCTTCTTTTCTATCATTTCTGCGAGCGAGCTTCGGTGAATCTGGAGCATGTCCATAGTTCTCAACGGCCCAGGCCGCACGGTGGGATCGGAGGTCTACTCAGTCAGAACAAACGCTCTCATTGATGATACGCGCACTCACCCTGTGGGCAGTTTGCGCTTTGAGTAATGTTATTCCAAACTCTTGAGAGGAATATTCGCCAGCTAGCGGCGGTGCGTCAGATATCCACCATACATCCACCAACCGGTCGGCGTGGAACGAGGATTCGCTGTCATCCTCGGCGGTATCCAGGCCACCAATCGTCCTGAACAACTGCTCTGAACCCACACTCCGAATAAACATATCGTAGAGACTCCGTGCAACATGGGGAAGCTGCACGAAGAATCCCTTCAAAGTGCCGGCTGCGAAAAGCCGGTTGAGCAATTCCTGCGAAATGTCAGTCAGGGCAGAGGTCTGTGAATGTATAAAGCTATACTGATTCTGCGCGGAGATTTCCAAGTGTGTGCTTGCTCTGCAAGCCCTGTTTAATGGCATCCACAGCAAGCTTCATTCGAAAGCTGCAATACCGGATCATGAGATGAAACTCGGCATACCCGAGGGCGTCGGTAGTAACGGATTCGCCAGTAACTTTAGA
>JBBPOC010000627.1:0-15062 GCA_038091235.1 Tylopilus rubrobrunneus | reverse complement strand
CCTGCAGCTCAACTGCATCAAGGGCGGTGGCGCGTGTCATTTACGGGAAAAGGTGCTCGCGGAGGCTGCGAAAACCAGGGTGTTTGTTGCCACGTCGACCGTGGTCGACATTGCTCATCAATCTCACCAGGTTCGTCGTCGTCGCCGACTACCAGAAAATCAGCGCCTGCCTCAGCAAGAACGCACGTCCCCCTCTTTCTCGGGCCCCGTTATCCTGTATGCACACGCGCCTCGCGTCTAGTTCGCACAGGGCGTACCGATCGAAGTTGTCCCGTTTGCGTATGCCAAGGTGCTGCAAACGCTGCGTGAAGACCTCGGTTCGCCCAAGGCGGCTCTCCGCATGGCCAAAGCCAAAGCGGGATCCGTCGTCACCGATAATGGCGACTTTGTCATCGATGCGCCCTTTTCGAGGGACTTGATCCAGGATCCGTATTTGGTGCGTCTGATCTGTCTCTAATTGCACCCCCCTCACGGCCGTCCGAGATAGCCTGTCTCCCTGCAGAGTGCTTCCTCCTGCGGCTCGATCGTATTCATAGCCCCGGTTACCTTCGCCACGTCCGACTGGTCGTCCAACGACGGTATCACGTTCCAACTTGAACACGTTCGATAGCCAAAGTCCTTTGCCTAGACTCTCACTGGCAGCGGCGTCTTATCTGTAAAGGCGCACCTCAACGCCGTGGTCAGAGGAGCGTCTATGGATACATAAGTTCCGTGACCATCGGCCCCATCTTGTTGCAATCATTCAAGATTGCTTGATCAGGTGAGCAATGTGGCGATAGAATGTCACAAACTCAATGAAGATTACTAGCGAAAGAACGGTAAACCTATCCTGGCCGAGGAATAGCCTGTTGGCAGTCAAGCCAGCGTGTATGGGTGAGTACATGGCCTTTCGAGACGAGTCAGTCACGTACATAGCTATCAATTGATAACCGCTCGCTTCCAGTTGTTTGTCAAGGGATAGAAAGCGCATCGAGAAGTATAAAAATAGCATTGCTAGCGCTCATCTCAGGCTCTCCAGCGATGCTTGCAAAGAGAAAGCGCAGACAATGTATCACGATCGTTTGAGCGTGGATGATTTTAGGAACGGGGAGGTGACTCTTATAAGGTCGGGCATTGTCTACCTATGTCACCAACTGCCATGGCTCACATGTGACGCCCAGGTCTCACTGGGCGTCAAGTGAGGACCTGAGACAGACCAGTCATGGGGCAAGGGGAGGAGGCTGAAGACGCGCTCCCTCTTCCCCACTACAATCATGATGCTCTCTTTTAGCCAATTTGTCTACAATATCAATCAATCCACTTACAAGTTGAACTCAATCGGGGTGATTGGGTTGTTTGGAGGTGACAGGGCGGCCGATGCACTGGAGACCATCCACTTGTATGCGGGCCGGAGTTGTACTACCCAGAGGGCATGACCGTAGCGATGAGATTTGGCCAGATGGCCAGGTCTATATTTTGGGACACCATTTTTCCAGGACCAGGCGAATCTCCTGCAGCCATTTTCAACCTAGCGGGCAGGTCTCAGAGGCCCCGGTTACACTGGAGTGTTTTCTGGGACTAAATTGGACACGGGGTATCCAGGGTATCTGGTAGCTGAGGAATGTGCGAGCTGCTCCAGCAAGCCGTTGCCGCTTTTCAAGAAGGACGGCAGCGAAGGAAGGGTGGAGGCAGCCGGGAACTCTGCCACGGTCACAATCGTTTCGCTCCCTCTGAGACGACACGAAGAGGTCATACAGGGCCTGACAACCAGGCAGAGACATGTGTTTATCCCAATCGAGCTAAAATCCGCCCCCCTTCTCGCCCTCTGGGCAATCGTGCCATTGCTGGTTAGCGCACTGACCTGCGCCTTCTCTTTCCTAGGTCGCGATCCCCTCTGTGCATCTATTATTCTTCTCGGCATTCTCACTAGTGGCTTGTCATACCTTGTCCTTGGATCGGCGACACTAGGTATTCGCGTTCCAACGCATTGGGTCCCTTCACTGCTAGGAGATGGGTTGCTGTTTCCAGCAGATGGAAGCATAATTGTCTTGAAAGGGGAGGAAGCTGAGGTGAGAATAATCACCAGGGGGGAGTTCACCCTGGAATATTCCGCTTGGATAATGCCACACCGGAATTAGCACACAGTTGGAATCAGTTCTCTCCTCTTGGTGATGCAGGTCTTAGCACAGTTCTTCCTCCTTCCACGCTGCACATTCTTCGGCCAAATCCTCGCCCTCACTTCCTTCCTCACGTCGGGAGTGTACCATCTATATATGGTGTCAGTATCGCCTGACAGGAAGAGGCTACAGCAGGAACTACTCCTCCAGGAGCTGTCTATCCGGATGGTGAAGTGCACGTTAGGGACAAGCATGCAAATGGCAGTTTTTGTGTGTTTGATCCTAGGAGATGGCCGCGAAGATCCGATGCTGTTTTGAGAAACATCCGAGTCATACCCAACGAGACGGCTGTCTGGAGATACTGGAGGAGGAAGGTAGTGAAGGGGCTAGTCCGCTATTGCAAGTGGGATAGAGAAACATTACACTGCTACACCCCGAGTATCCAGGTGAAGCCCGAGCTGGAGGATCAAAGACATCGACGAATATTCACACTTTTCCATGCAAGATACATGGCGACCTGATCGATGACGCCTGGTGCGTCTTCGACGGATATCCAAAATGGCGAAATGACGGGACCTGATGCGGATGGGTGCAGCTTAGAGATACTAAACAGTGAGGACGGTCCCGATGATTGTCACACCAAAGCGCACAATGTACACACGTGCTACCACGACTTTACAGAATACTGGAGAAGGAAGGTGATAAAGGAGCTACTCCGTTTGTGGGAGTGAGACGAAAGGTCAACCAAGGTATAGCATCGCCCTACGTTCTGTGCATCCAAGTTCACAGAACAAGATAAAATCGGCCGCTTGGTGCGTCTTTAGCGAACATTCAAAGTGGTGAGATGATATGTCTCGTTAGAACTTAGGACGGCTCTTCGAGGCCGTCAGAGCATGAGTCGGGAATGAGCGCAAGTGCCCGGCGGAGCCCGAGCCTAAGACCGAGCGGGACGGTGTGATCGTATTTACGCGTTTGTAACCACCGCTTCGGATAGACGTAGGTGTGAGGGAGAAAGTGGCTGGATAGGGTGGTGTGAGAATTGGGTGCGCGAAGCGCTTCGGTAGCCACGTCCGCCAGTAGAGCAGTGCGGGACAATGCCGCAGCCAGCATGGGTGGTTCGTCAGCAGGACGACGCGAGGCAACGCTGCGGCCGCTGGTATAGGTGGTTTGCCAGTAGGACGACGTTTTATGTCACCGCCGGGTATATCTGTCGCTCTAATTTCGTGAGTCTTTCCGATGCGAGACAAGAGGACGATCTTTTTTCAGTTTGGAGGTGGTATTCTTTTTGTCTACAACCACGCGATCGAGGAGGCCAATAGTCATTGGCGATGCAGAAATGGCGCATGCCTGGACCTGAGAGCGGAGTACGAGGAGTTGGTGAGGGAGGTTGGGAGAACGTAAGCCTCGATGCAGCGACGGAGTGTGCCTAATTATTTACGCGACCTTTCACCGTGTAGGGGGTAGGCCCGGGGGTGAGGAAAGCCTCCATAGCGTAACCGATTGATTGGCCAAAGTTGACGAGGTTGCGGGGGTGGGCTGCCTTTGGATCGTGACTGGTGGCCTTTGTGTTGACGGACGAGATGATGAGAATGAGGAGAGGCATGTTATCAATAGGCCGGGCCGCCGGCGCGCGGCCTCGCCCAGTGTTGGAGATAGTTAGTTTCGAGCCCACATAATGGTTCTCACCGTAGTCGTGCACGTCCGTAGCTTCCCGCCACGTCGCGCCTCGCCCGGACAGCGCCCGCTCCAACACCCAGCACTCCTTTGCGAATGCGGACTGAAAGAGGGTGAGATGTGACCAGGCGAGGCGTGGTGAATGCGCATCTCGCTGCTTCTTTTTGGTCCTGGTTGTTGTTTTAGGTCAGAGTAGTAACGAAGAAGAGGTCGTGGAGGGCGAGCTTGCGGGCGATGATGGCCAATCCCCTCCTGCAGACGTCGAGATGCCGCTCGCCGAACCTCACGATTAACCGGAACAGTGTATGCCATACACTTAATAACACGGCGCATGCTTTAGACTATGCATTCGGGCAGAATATTCTTGGCCCACTCCGTCTCCGACCTTGTCTCTCCTTCCTCAGCCAAGACCAGCAATGCTAGGTATACCGTGTACCACGTCCTCTTCCCATCTTCCTCGCGTTCGAAATACCCTTCGTTCATCGCCGCAGCAGGCCCCGGTGGTACGAACCATGCCTCCATTAATGGATCTCCCCACAGTGCATGCCCGAACGTCGACAGTACTATATACGCCACAACGGCTGTATCCTCCTGCCTGGGCGTCAAGGACACGGCGGCGATCACGTCCTCGTTTCCCGTGAGCCATATCAACCTTGGCATCTCCACGTCCTCAAACAGGAACGACCCGATCGCGCGACAGAGCGCCCCTCGCAGTGCGCCCACATCTAGCTCAACGCGTCCGCCTGTGCATACCAGATCTTGGGGCACGTCGTCCGTAGGAGGGGTTATACTACGTACAGGTGAGTATTGAATGTAAGTAGGAACTATGTAGAAGTGGCTTACCTCCAGTCGACGTGGTACGAGACTGGAGGAAAGTAGAATGAGCGGTGCGCGTGTCAAACCACGCGCTGTGTCCGTAAAGGGAAATATATCTCCACGAGGGCTGGATCTCCAACACCAGATTGACGAGCTGTTCGAGACGCAGCACGAACGTGTCCTGCCAGCTATATGGGATCATCTCTTCTCCTTCTCCCCCTTCTCCATCTGCTTCTGCTGCCGCGTCGGGCTGGCTCGCAGCGAGAAGTGTCGCGAACGAGGGTACCGCGGGCGGGCTCGCCGGTATATCGCTCGGCACGCCAAACGCGTCGTGCGTGACGCTGTGAAGTGCGCGGAGGTGTGTGCCGAGCCGTTGGAGTGCGCGTGCGCGCTGGGTCGGCGAGAGCTGGTCACACATGGACGCGAGGGAGGCTGTAGGCGGATGCGCCGTCGGGAGCCGGAGGAGCAGCCAGGCCGCGTCCGTGCTTGTGGGGCCGTCGGCCTGTGCGACGGGCCGTGGGACGGGCATCGTGGTGGTGTCGAGGATCTTGGTGAGGAGCGTGGACAGCACCGTCAGTGTAATTGGCCCTGGTGGGGTGGACGAGGGTGGATGGCACTCGGGATCGGATGGTGGACGTGGGGAGACGAGGAGATAGGCTCGGTCGGCATCGGAGAGGGTGACATGGTAGAACGTCCAGGATCCAGTATAGCTGTGTGGGTGCGTGAGCTGGAGGGCAGACGTGGATGTGTGATGTATGGTTTACTTGTAGCTGATGCGCTTGATCTCAGAGATCGAGGCGAACATGTTGGTTCCCATCGTTGCTGGTGACGATGTCGCGCACTCGTTCTTGAGCGATGCGCATGGTCACGATGCAAGCGATGACAAGCCTGAGATATTATTATAAGAGTATACTGAAAGAGCGTCTCTATGATACAAAGAACAAGCACCATTTAACAAAGGGCAGGAACGGCACTTGCATCATGATTAACATAGCAAAATTAATCAGGAAACGAGCATGGCGTATCAGAAAGGCCATCACGGCCAGAGACACGGTTGAGCCCAGGGTCTTCACCATGCTCAGAGTCATCGTCAAGCTCAAAGAAGTCTTCATTATCGGTGTTATTGCCGGATACAGGCTCAGAGTCATCATCTGACACCTGCCGTTCCCTGTAGTCGCACAGCTTAGTACATGTCGTTAGAGGAAGACGACATCCACGAACCCTTCGCCGAGCATGGAAACGAATGGGGTAAGGGGGCTACACGTAGTCGAACTCTGTGGGAGACGATCCTGCAACTGGAAAGACGCGGCACGGGCATGGTCAGCTCTGAGAGACTCGCTGGTTAGACGAACAAACGCACTTCCTGGAAAACACAGCACGGGCACGGTCAGCTCTGAGAGACTCACTGGTTGGACGAACGAACGTACTTCCTGGAAAAACACAGCACAGGGCACGGTCAGCTCTGAGGGACTCGCTCGATGGACGAACAAACGCACCGCCTGGAAGGACACATCATAGCCATGGTCAGCTCCGAGACTCGCTGGATCGATGAACAACGCACTCTCTGGAAGGACACGGGACAGGCACGGTCAGTTCTGAGGGACTCGCTCGACGGACAAACAAACCGCACCTCCTGGAGAAACACAATACAGGCATGGTCAGCTCTGAGGGGCTCGTTCGATGGACGAACAAACGCACTCTCTGGAAGGACATGGCACGGGCATGGTCAGTTCTGAGAGACCTGCTTGATGGACGAACAAACGCACCCTCTGGAAGGACACGGGACGGGCGTGATCAGCTCTGAGGGATTCGCTAGATGGGAGAACAAACGCACTTTCTGGAAGGACACGGCAGGTGCATGGTCAGCGCTGAGGGACTCGCTCGATGGACGAACAAACGCACCAGCTGGAAGGACACGGCACGGGCATGGTCAGCTCTGAGAGACCCGCTCTATGGATGAACAAACGCACCGCCTGGAAGGACACGGCACGGGCATGATCAGTCCTGAAGCACTCGCTGGATGGACGAACGAACGCACTGCCTGGAAGGACACGACACGGGCTGGTTAGCTCTGAAGCGCTCGCTCGATGGAAGAACAAACGCACACTCTGGAAGGCCACGGCACGGGCATGGTCAGCTCTGAGGGACTCGCTGGATGGACGAACAAACGCACCATCTGGAAGGACACGGCACAGGTATGGTCAGCTCTGAGGGACTCGCTGGATGGACGAACAAACGCACCATCTGGAAGGACACGGCACAGGTATGGTCAGCTCTGAGGGACTCGTTCAATGGACGAGCGAACGCACTGTCTGGAAGGACATGGCACGGGCATGGTCAGCCCTGGGGGACTCACTGAACAGGCGAACAAACGCACGGGCTGGAAGGGCACGGCACGGGCATGGTCAGCTCTGAGGGACTCGCTCGATGGATGAACAAACGCACTGTCTGGAAGGACATGGCATGGTCATGGTCAGCACTGAGGGACCCGCTGAACGGAAAAACAAACGAACTGTCTGGAAGGACACGGCACGGGCATGGTCAGCCCTGAGGGACTCACCGAATAGGCGAACAAACGCACGGGCTGGAAGGGCACGGCATGGGCATGGTCAGCTCTGAGGGACTCACTGGATGGATGAATCAACGCACTCTCTGAAAGGACACAGCACGGGCATGGTCAGCTCTGAGGGACTTGCTGGATGGACGAACGAACGCACTCTCTGGAAGGACACGACACGGGCATGGTCAGCTCTGAGGGACTCACCGGACGGACGAACAAACGCACTTCCTGGAGGGACATGGCACGGGCACGGTCAGCTCTGAGGGACTCGGTGGATGGACGAACAAACGCACTTCCTGGAAGGACACGGCACGGGCATGGTCAGCTTTGAGGGACTCGCTCGATGAACGAACAAACGCACTCTCTGGAAGGGCACGACACGGGCATGGTCAGCCCCGAGGGACTCATTGGATAAATGAATAAACGCACTGTCTGGAAGGACACGGCACGAGCATGGTCAGCTCTGAGGGACTCGCTCAATGGACGAACAAACGCACCGGCTGGAAGGACACAACACGGGCGTGGTCAGCTCAGGACTTGTAGTTTGGTGAAAGAGCACATACGGGCTGGGTGAACAATACGAATTGGAAAAAAAACGGTACGTAGTCGGTTTTGAGACCAACGAACGTGTGGCCATGGTTGGGGTAGTCAATTGTATGGCACTACAAGTCATTTTAGTCCGGTACACGTACCACTTGCTTCTCTAGAAAATTCCGAATGAGGCTCCTGTCGTTCCCCGATAGTGTGGTGTCGGCGTTCTGCCGACTACCAGTTCTTTTGGCAGCGCGCGTTACTTGAAACCTTCGTCCACATGTACTGCCAGATCAATGTAAGTCCTGTCGGGAACTTGGAGAGGGCAAACCAACCACATGATAGTGAAATCTTGCCGCATTGCAACGACGAGATCGGCAAGGTTGACGTCCATAGTATACTTCTTTCCGCATGGGCACTGGCATGACACAGTCACGGTGGAATCGACTTCTTCTTCGAAGATGACCCGCATTACAATCTTCGTCCCCGATTCCAGTGTTGCCCAGAAATCGCTCTCCTCCGTCAACCGGATCATATTTGTACCATCGTCAACCACAAACTCATATTTTTCTCTCTCGATATACCTTCGCTGAGCCGCGGCTGCCGGGCTCCCGCAATCACGGAGGCTGTCGCGGAGCTTGCGCTCCAATTGCTATAACAGGTCGTGTCACTTTTCAGAAATATAGTTTTTGGTAATGCGGAAACATACGTTCAGACTCAGGCATTGCTCGAGGGGTATCCGATGCCTTTGCCCTGTTGCATCGATCAGTATCACATGAGGTGGTGGGATACGTGCTAATAGTTGTTGCTCGACAACTATATGGCTTCTGTGAAGCTCTACTATCTTGTCGCTGTGGCCTTTCAAATCATGAACATCATTCGCAATGTTCATGACAGAAAACGTCTAATCGAAGGTAAGTAGCCGGTCAACAATTCTTGAAAAATCTTTGTCGAGCTGATAGCGCAATCACCATGTATGTCAGCAAATAGTTGTTGATGGTTTCACTACAACCGACTACTTCTTGCGAGATGGACGGAGCTGCACGGAACCGTCGTTTAATATTTTTCAGCTTCGCGGTGACTGTTTCCAGCGCACTGTCAATGAGAGGTTATAGTTAGCTGAGTGAACGATGCCCTGAGCAATTCTGGGGGGCACGCACGCGCACAGCTCGGATCGCCTGGATGCTTCATCGGGGGTCCGTGCAGTCGGTACGAGTTCCATGTGGCGCTCGAGCTGCCGCAACCATCGTTTGAGGGATTCCAAGGCCTCCTTGTTCTGAGTGTATCTCTGTGTGAAGCGATCAGCGATCTGGAATGATATCCCAGGAGTAGGGTTAAATCACATCCACAAGCTGAAGAGTATTAAGTAACCCCTCGATTGCACTCTTGATGGGAGCACCGACGACGGGGATCGCACCTGCGACGGCTTGGAAAGTGGGTCCCACGGCCTGAGCAACGTCGGAACCCAAGCGACAGGCATTCGAAAGGGCAGTTGACGCTGTGACTGGAGTTTCCTCGAAAGGTAGCTGCGAGTGACTAGAGACAATAGTGGTGGACACCACGCGAACGCATGTTTCAGTATTGGTTGTTTGTAACGTATAACTTGAACGCCGCGCGGATGGCACTAGACGGTAGCCAAGGCCGCCAAGGGTCTTCCAGAAACGACGGAAGCGACTTTCACTTGCAGAGGTCATGTTTGAATGGATATGAGGGCGCAGGAGGAAAGAGGGACTGTTGATATCGATGGATCCACTGGATGAGGCTATACGCATGCGGCAATGACGGAATGAACGCCATGAGGCAAGGGCGTGGTGCCAAGCAAAATGCCTCACACAACGCAATGGGCAGTCCACACGCCGATCACGTCCTCCTCGTTTCCCGTGAGCCGCGCCAACCTTGGCATCTCCACGTCCTCGAACAGGAAACGACCTGATCGCGCGGTCAACCCGTCTGTCTGCGCTGCGCACACCCGATCGACGAGCTGTTCGAGACGCAGCACGAACGTGTCTTGCCAGCTATAGGGTATCATCTCCCCCTTCCTCATCTGCTTCTCCTGCCGCGCCGGACTCAGGCTGGCTCGCGACGAGGAGTGCCGCGAACGAGGGTGCCGCGGGCGGAGGTGCGCGCCGAGGCGTTGGAGCCCGGGCGTGCCACGCTGGGTCGGCGAGAGCTGGTCGCGCACGGATGCGAGGGACGCCGCCGGGAGCCGAAGGAGGAGCCAGGCTGCGTCCGAGTCTGTGGGGCCGCGGGACGGGTATCGTGGTAGTGTCGAGCATCTTGGTGAGGAGCGTGGACGGCGTCCTCGTGTGATCGGGCCTGGTGGGGTGGACGAGGGTGGACGTGGGGAGACAAGGAAGGGATAGGCCCGGTCGGCGGAGAGGGTGACGTGGTAGAACTTCAAGGACACGGCGTAGCTGTGCAGGTGCGCGAGCTGGAGGGCAGACGTGGAGGTGTGATGTATGTTTTACCTGTAGCTGGTGCGATTGATCTCAGAGATCGAGGCGAGGTGAACATGTTGGTTCCCATCGCTGCTGGTGACGATGTCGCGTATGTACTCGTTCTGGGGTAATGCGAATGACGATACAAGCGATGATGAAATATACACTAACTGTTATTATAAGAGTGTACTGAAAGAGTGTCTATAAAGAAATTGTCCATTCTATACGAATCCGTCGTGTCCGTCTTTAGCATGTCCCTATCTCGAGTTCATGAACCATCAGTTGCATCCGAACCAAGACACTCACATGTCTAGATACACCCCCGTCGTCGTCGTCACTTCCGTCTGTCGAGAACAAGAGCTCGATCGTTGTCAGCGTCATCACCTGCGACGACTCTGCCGTCGTCTGGCCGTCCTGCTCGCCCGTCGTCTCCTTCTCGCTCCCCTCCGTCGTCGTCGCTGCCGCCCCCGGCCCGTGCTCTTTATATCCCAGCACACGGTACAGATAGGTCGCCACTACGAGCAAGTTGCACACGAGCGTGCACGCCGCCACCTACGTTGTCCATCAGTTTCTCACCTCGCGCGCTTGTGTGGGACTAACCTGCAAATTCGTGACAAAGAGCGTCCATGGGGCGAGCGACGCCGCGATCTGACATGCCATACGAAGGACGCAGATCACTTGGACGACAAGATTCGCGATGAAGAGGAGGCGCAGGAGGCGGAGCTCTTTGCGCGGGAGGGAGATATGGCGGAGGACGAAGAGGGGGTAGATGACGGTGAGGATGTCGCCGACGGAGCCGACTGTCGAGTGCGATGAGTGCAAGACAACATCGGACGAACGGACGGACGTACCTGACATCTCGGCAATATTCAACGAGTGAAGAAGGGAGCAGCGGAAGTAGGGATTCGCGGGGGACTTGCGGTACGCATAGGCGCACGCGATCGTGTTTTGCACGATGAGCGCTGTCCAGGTGAGACAAAAGAAGGCGATGATAAAGATGCCGTATGTGTGCAGACGCTCTGTGATCGGGATGATGCGGACGATGGAAAAGATGATGCTGATACGGACTGTCCTGTGGGGTGCCAGACTTGGAAACCAAGGCAGGACGGTCTGCGCGGGGACGTACCATATGAGACATGTGAACGAGACGGTGTATATCCACATGGGTACCGCCGACGAATGGCCTGCGCCTGAACTCGACCCAGTGTTCGTGAGCTCAGTGGGAAGAGCAAAGGAAGGCCAGGTACTCGGTACGCACCCGATCTAGCGATAAAGATCCAATTGCTGACAACGTTAAGCGTGCCGCACACAAATGCGACGATAGCCCAGACGTCCTCCCGGCCCACGCGCTGTATCTTGATACGTATCCACATCCTGAATATGAACACGGGCAGGACCACGCTATCGAGAACGGCACTGGCAACTGGACAAAAGTGAGCACAGTACTGTGACGATAGATAAGAAACTCGTACTTATCGAGTTCCTGACAGGGTCGCCCATGGTTGTTCCGACGAGCGAGGTGTGCTGGCGTGAGAGATGAGGAGAGTAGGAGGACGACAAGAAGCATGCGCGAGTGTCATTTTGAAACTCGACCTTTTTCTTTTCTGCCGGGGCCCCATAAGTCTTAATGGGGGAACGAGGTGTTACAGGCAGTGTCGCCCATTGATCGGCTGCAATCAAAAGGCACGATTGTTTTGCCAAGGACGAGGACGAATGGCGAGGTAAAAGAAGTGGGCATTTTGCATAAGATAACGTACGGACCAACTGTTGAGCCTGCACACAGCGTCGTCACTGACCCGCTTCCAGGCTATATGTGTTCTTTTCCAGCTAAACGAGATGAGTTGCGTTGAGAACGGAGGATTAGAAGCAAGATGGGCGTACCTCAGTCTCAAGTTCCCTCCGAACTCTGTACTCTTCGTCGGCCTTGATGATGAGGTGGTACTCATCCAAGTCCTCTATCACAAACGGCTGCTTCTCGTTCATCGACAGTAGTATTTGTTTCACGGCCGAGTCGCTAGGGAACGATCAAGAGCGTGTTCTGGGGCCTGTCTTTGGAACGCACCAAGTGAGAAGAACGCCTGCGGTCGTTGAGTCGTGTCATGAGCGAGACTCGGATGGCGTGCGCACCTTTGATAGCTCTCATGGTCGAGAGTCAAGATGGCGATGAATGTCTTCTCTCACCGTCATCTGCAAGACTCTCTTGTGAGTCCTATTAGCACTGCAACTTCCCACCGTCTCCGTCACACCGCTTGAAGGATCCCTCGAGCGTCCATTCGCCTGGCAACCTTACACTCCTCCCTGATCCCGGAGCGTGGTTCACCCGTAGTCGCCATGTCGCAATTGTCCGTTGTCGAGCAGTCCAAACGACTCGCTGCCTTCACCGCAGTCGACAAACACATCCTCCCTCACCACAAGGTATCGCTTCTTGCCACGACGGCCTTCGAGCTACTCACATCACTCTAAGATCATCGGGATAGGCTCAGGTACCACCTTCGCCATCTTCCCCTGTCGCACACTCACACGTTCGGGCCCGCCCAGGTTCCACCGTGCCTTACGTCGTTGAGCGCATCGTCCAACAAGGTCCCGATCTGAACAAGGACCGGATTTTCATCCCCACCGGGTTTCAATCCAAGGAGCTCATCATCTCCGCCCGTCTCAACCTCGGTGATGTCGACCAATTCCTCGCGATCGATGTCACCATCGACGGTGCCGACGAGTGCGTTGTCCTCCGTTATCCTTTGCCGTGAGGCTGACGCATGTGCATGTAGGGTCGACCCGCAGCTCAACTGCATCAAGGGCGGCGGCGCGTGCCATTTACGGGAAAAGGTGCTCGCGGAGGCTGCGAAAACGTGGGTGTTTGTTGCCACGTCGACCGTGGTCGACATCGCTCATCAATCTCACCAGGTTCGTCGTCGTCGCCGACTACCGGAAAAACAGCGCCTACCTCGGCAAGAACGTATGTACCCCTCTTTCTCGGCCTCGTTATTCCGTGTGCACACACGCCTCGCATCCAGTTCGCACAAGGCGTACCTATCGAAGTTGTCCCGTTTGCGTATGCCAAGGTGCTGCAAACGCTGCGTGAAGACCTCGGTTCGCCCAAGGCGGCGCTTCGAATGGCCAAAGCCAAAGCGGGACCCGTCGTCACCGACAATGGCAACTTTGTCATTGATGCGCCCTTTTCGAGGGACTTGATCCAGGATCCGTATTTGGTGCGTCTGATCCGTTTCTGGTTGTACCCACCCCCTATCTCACTGTCCGACATTGGAATAGCTCTTGGCTAAGCTCAAGATGTTGACGGGCGTCGTGGAGGTGGGTCTATTTTGCAAGATTGCGCACGCAGCCTACTTTGGCAACGAGGTACTGTCCTTTGATGTCCTTCACGTCGCGCTCGTTGACGAGGGTGTACAGGACGGGAGTGTGACGGTGAAGAGAGCAGAGAGCCACAATGTGGTCGAGGAACGTATAGCTGCGTCTTGAACGATGCTCTTGACTGTTGGATTTGCCGATCTATGATTAGAAGAAATGTAGGTTTCGTCGGGCTGTGGGATCAGATAGAGATTGTATGCAATGGTACAGTTGATACGATATCGAAAAGGACGCGGCGAGGCACTTTCAATCTTACTAACGAAGAGAAACCCTAAAGAGCGTCCTACAGAAATCCGTGGCGAAGCTCGGACCCCTACACGATCACTCTTGGCGCTGGGCCAGGCTGGTACGCACCAAGCACCTCGATTGCACGCGCATGTGTTACAATTAGCAACTTAGATCTCGTACTCCTGTCAAACGCCGCTGCGGTCGCCTCCGCCTTGGCCTTGGTGCCGTTTATATGCACCTCGAATATACCAATTGCCTTACACCGCTGCACGTACCAATCGCTAGTGCCGTCACCCCGGGTCCTTCTTCCCCTCTCAGCGCCAACCCTCGAGTTCCCTCGAACGCACCCCCCTCACGGCCGCCCGAGATAGCCTGTCTCCCTGCGAAGTGGTTCCTCCTGCGGCTCGATCGTATTCATAGCCCCGATTACCTTCGCCGCGTCCGACTGGTCGTCCAACGACGGTATCACGTTCCAACTTGAACACGTTCGACAGCCAAAGTCCTTTGCCTAGATTCTCACCTGCGTGTACCGCCACTGGCAGCGGCGTCTTATCTGTAAAGGCGCACCTCAACGCCGTGGTCGGAGGAGCGTCTACGGGTACATAAGTTCCGTGACCATCGGCCTCATCTCGTTGCAGTCATTCAAGATTGCTTGATCAGGCGAGCAGGGCCAACGCGGCGATAGAATGACAACCTCAATGAAGAATACTAGCGAAAGAACGGCGAACCTATTCTGGCCGGGGAATAGCCCTCTTGGCAGCCAAACCAGCGTGTATGAGTACATGGCCTTTCGAGGCGAGTCAGCACGCACATAGCGATCAATTGATAGTCGCTCACTCCTTTTCTCAAGGGTGAAAAGCGCGCCGAGAATTCTAAAAATGGCATTCCTAGCGCCCACCTTGGGCCTCCAGCGGCGCTGGTAAAGAGAGAGCGCAGACAGCATATCACGATCGTTCGAGCGTGGATGAATCTTGTAACGGGGAGATGACTCTTATAAGGTCCCGGTATTGTCTACCTATGTCACCAACTGCCATAGCTCACATGTGTCACCCTCCACGACAGCCAGAGGCGCCCAGGTCTCACTGGGCGTCAAGTGCCGAGACAGACCTCGTGCAAAACAAAATGAATCGATGCCGCCATCCTGTGAGAAAGCGCAACACAGCGCTCGGATTGCTCAACAATAAAAAGCCAGTCATGGGGCATGGGGGGAAGGCTGAAGACGCGCCCCCCCCACTCCAATGCTCTCCCTCAGTCAATTCATCGATTACCTCAATAAATCTGGTTACAAGCTGGACGCGATCGCTGTGATGGGACTATTCGGAGGTGATAGAGCGACCAATGCACTGGAGACGA
>JBBPOC010000626.1:0-15078 GCA_038091235.1 Tylopilus rubrobrunneus | reverse complement strand
GGTGACTGGCAGTCTGGCACAAGAAGAGTTGGGGGATTTTCTAGCTCAAGCAGTGGTAATAAACACAAATTAAAGAGGAGCGAGTGGCAGTCGTCTGCAAACCTACAGCTGTTCAGTATGGGATTGTAATTTGCCTCAGAACGGCATGTGGTCGTGACCGCGCAGGGAACGCACTGGCCCAGGCACTGAAATGGACATGTGATTGAGCTGTTTCTTTGAGGTCAAACTTGCAAGTAACCTTTGACTTGCACGCTACACTGGCAGTACTGCCGGCCATCGGTATTTTCAAAGCCCTAATTCAAGCTGGTCATGCTCAGGTGACCATCATCATTGGTTGGTGTGCTTTTGAACTTCAAAGATCTCGTAAAATACTTACCGCACAGGGTACACCAGTGTGGTCGTGACGGCGCACAAAATTTAGAGTTTGGATTCCACGGTCCGGACCATAGTAAGCTGCATGTAAACAAACTTTATTTTATGTTCCAATCAACTGTTAAACTTCCCTATCAGGGTCAGGAATGACTCCCAAGTTACTTGAATTGCGACTCATATCGCACATTTTCTTTTTCTCATCAGCAATTCCAATCGTTTCCGCGCCGCAAAATCGCCGACTTATTGAACACTAATCCCCGCACAGGATATGCGGTCGTGAGGGCGCAGGGGAACGATTTCTTACGTCCCCGCTGCCGCCCATCGACAGTATGTTGACTGCCATCTCAGAATTCGGTACTGAGCATCATGGGATTCCGGTATGATCTCACTGGCTACGTTACTGCTTGAAGTTGCAGCCTCGCTCCATGTGACCACTTCAACTTTAATTTATCGTACGTCCAATCCGACCCGGCTTAATAAAAAAATTGATATCCGCGTGTTGGGAGAAGTGAAACATTACTTCCACGCTGTTTCGTTGCACCTCTGACAATATCTGTAGCGTCGAATCTCATAGCTCCTCATTTTTTTTCTACACCATCATTGTGTCTAGACATACAACGATAGAGAGTCCAAGAAATAAGGTAGGCATAAATACAGTCACCGTACGGAGTAATGCTACAACCCGTCCATCAATATTCAATGCTGCCCCTGGCTTTCCCCCCGAAAGTCCTGGACCTCCTTCAAAGCCGACGCATATAATCCCGCAACATTTCGATGGCAGTCATATCCGCTAAATCAATCGCTGTACCCTCTCCGATTGGACCCTGCCACGGAGTGATGTCCATGATGGCATTCATGGACACGGTGACGCTTTGTCTGGATATGGGTCGTGGAAGCACTCTGAATCCCGATTCTACGGCTTGCCAGCCACGAAGTGGGTCTGGATCATATAACTCCCGTACGTTGATGATGAAACGAGGCATCATGACCGCCATCGCTATGATACACACCATGTCCAGCATGAGCATCGCGGTACTGTTGATTGAAGGCTCATTATTGAATCCGATAGCGACGTTGTAAAGTGTGTTCCTACGAGTGGGGGTGTGAGTTATTAGTTTTTGTATGAGTATTCAATACAGAAATTAGCAGGGTAACCGGACAAGAAGGGCCGTAAGTGAAAGGGGTGGTTCAATGATGAGAGCAAGACGTACATTAGAAAATAAAGGATTCCATCCCTCACAAGTTGCTGGACGCACTGATTCAGCCGCCATTGCCTGGTTGCTTTGTGCATCTCAACTAGCTGCACCATGGCTCGGACGACCGTAAGAACCAAGAGAGTAGCACCAAGCACGAATCGAGGGATTCCCATATACATCAAAAGCAGCATTGGAGTGTGGTTGAATGTAATGTTGCAAACGGAGGATTTGTCAGTCAACTGGAGAACCGTGACTAGAGGTTAAGCGCAGGGGATGAGATTGCAGAAAACAAACATTTTTCTGGAGACATACCTGATATGCGGGTGTTCGTATTGGAGTAAATGCCCATGAAAACAATAGAAGAAATCACTCCCGGCACATAAATACATAAGAGGAGGGTCAGGATTCTCCTGGATTGATTCCATATTGCATATACCCGCAGGATCATGACCACTGTGGTCGGAATAATAGTTGTTATAAACAAAGGAAGAGGATACGGTGACTTACGATTAGCGGCAGCGATGAATATGGGGAACGCGCAGGTACCTAACACATAAAGTGTAGCACCTTTGAATAGTCCATGTATCATGACACTGTTCATGCCTCAAAGCGAGCAGTTGTGCTTACAACTGTGGAACTGTTATTGAAGTAATCTGCAAGTAGAATCTATCTGCGCACGTCTATAAGAATACGGTATTCAGCAAGAGTAGATAAGTTGCAAGGATCAAAATTTTACTTTTACGGGGCCGGAAACAAAGGTACTCCCGACTGTGGATGTGGTTAATCACTTTGGCAACCTTTAATCTGAGTATGAACATACCAAGGGAAGCAACTCTTTAAATTGTACAAAGATACGTCAGGTGTTGCTAGGCTTTGCAGTAATCATATCTACTTACATAGCCCAACAAAGGCCAAAATATCGGACCTAGGAGACTTTTAAGTAACCCATAGAGGAGGCATCCATTCCAAGAGTATCAATGCATACCAGGACAAACAATGCAGAGACGCAGCTCCAGGGTCTGCGCTGTAGAGCTGTCAGAAACCTCAGGATAGTTCGAGAATTTATTGCTGCCTCACCCAAACATACTCTATCTTCAAATGTTTAGCCAATAAATCGGCGCACGGGGAGAGCGAACTTGAAATGGCATACCTCTGAGGAAAAGGTGAGGACTGAAGGAGCAGGATTCCATTCAACTCAAGCAGGATACTGTGAATGGGCATGGCGCTCACGATAATCATATGCGACAGCAGTGATAATAACAACTGCATTCGTTCATGAAGTCAGTTTAGCACTCACCGAGAACTGGTTACTATACCGGATGCATAGTCGTTTAACTGCACAAGCTCTAGAGCAGTTTGTAAACCAGAGGACATGACAAGTGCAATTCGCCCAGAGAGAGCAGTGTCTGCCCGTGAGACAACGGGCGAAGATGGAGAGCAAAGGAAAGAACCTGGCACGGGTTCCCATGGATATATTGCTCGTACGATCTCCGATAGGAGACGGAGACAAAGGCAAGGTAGCAAGAGGCGATGCTGCGGCGACCGTGTCTTCATTGGGTATATATAGTATCGTACAGAACAAAATTTTGGATCAGATTTCATCAGGATCATGATCGTATCAATCCTCTGCTGCAAAACATCTTGTAAGTTTGAAATTCAGGCGTTACATCGGAAATATTCTACCTTTGTACCCATTTGAGTGGATTACCAACATAGATAACCTCTTCGGCTGCCCAGATCTGAATGTCATGCTCCTTCCGCATTAACCGCTCAGGCTCACGATATATATATTTTCCTAGCGGCTGTCCACTCGCAACGGTCGAAGAAGACCTAACGCTTATCGAAGAACTGTGCCAATGCTTCAGATTGTTAAGTCCTAGTGGTTCAATAACTCAGCGACCCCGCTAATATGCGCTGTAGTACTCACCTTATCCACAGTAGCCTCACGGCGAGCTGTAGAACGATGCAGGCGACCGCCCTTGATTCTATGATCGGGAACCATAGGCGTGAACATTAAGGGGTCAATCGCCGCATTGATCAGGCCAAAACTGAACTCGTGCCGCGGCTTGTGGAAGCTCGCACAATCCCCGGCTCCAGCCCCAGGGGCGTCGTCAGGTAGTCTTACAGGACCCCGTCCAGAGCATTCTAGCGTCGGTCGAGCGAAACTCAGCACAGATGGACCCGACCCATTCCAAATGCATGACGTTGAGATGTCTCTCATAGCCAGCAGAGGATGAAAGTGTCGTACTACGTGTGTATAGCCTGAGATTGGTCTCAGGCGTAAATTTAGTAGAGATCAGCGCTGGGTCCTCAACTGGAATGGATATCGTCGGTAGCAATGGAGCGACACAGACTTCAAGAACTAACGGGCAGTGATCTCCGCAGCTCCCCAATGCAATTCGACGTGCCATGAATGAGGTAACGCTGCTGCAACGATTTCCGTTATTTGTTGCTCGAAAACCGCTGGATCTGCACGTACGCTCACCATGAATGAGGTCATTGCGAAGAATAGATATGTGTGCGAGACAGTAGAGTCATGTTCTCAGTGAGACCAAGGAATCCCGTGTTAGAACGAGACGCAGGTTCTAGATATGCTGTAGCTCTGAGCGACGTGAGGGAAAATAAATTTAAGAACAGTGGATAACCAGGGACTCACTCACGAGGTACGGGATGTCCATTCAAGGTGAAGGGGCTTGAGGTGTCTCGGTCTGTCCGTACGTACGGCCATGTCACAGTAACTCTGAAGCGTTTAGTATGAAGCTGGGACTCGAAGGATTTTGAGTGTCGTGGGAAAGTGTCTTCTGAATTTAGAATTGGCTTGAAAAACTCGCACGCGACGAGACATATTGGTCCAGAATATTGTCAAGTCGTCGGTTCGCCGTAGAAGCTGAGTATGCCAGAGAAGTAGATCAACGGTAAGGTCTCGATCGGACGAACTTGTCTGCGTAAATGATTTGAAAACAGAAATATTTGAGTGAGGAATGACGGTCGATCTAGACCCCAAAGCTGTATAGAACGGAGCTCGAAATTGTCAAGGAGATATGACGGAACTCAAGGACCGAAAATTGCTGGCGATGAGATAGTATGGGGCGGAGGGAGCATTGCCTTCTTGGTCAAACTTGAATGGGGGGGTGCACGAAGAGTACGGATTCGGAATGGAGTGAGGTGAGGGCGCTGAGGCTTGAGCGCTGAGCCATCCAATGACCCCAACCTCCATTCACGAAGCCATACTTCATTGACAGATGGAAGGGCTGTCACAAATTCCCCGGAAGGTAGATTGCTACCTACATTTTCGGTCTTGTCTGAGTAACAGTCGCCCGGTTACATTTAGTGCTGCCGATGAGTTCAGTGAGGGGTAAACATGGGCGTGGAACGCCTTGCCAAGATGCGACGGAGACGGCCCAAGAGGCACATTGTCTAATAGTAGGACCGAGATTGTTCCGGTTTGCTGCAAGTTTCTGCATCGGGACATGGCATTTCAGATTGGTATAAGTGGCTGAACACCTCATGCCTAGTCCTTTCGAAAGAACCCTGGAGGCCGCCGACCGTGATCTGGAAGCTATGCAAAGAAGGCCTGTGAAGTTGATTTTGGCTCCTACGCCAGAGGCAAGTAGGTAATACTAGTAGCCATAGCAAGGTTACGTACCCGGGTGACGCTGCGGCTGGGTACACTCAGACTAGACCATAAGTAATCGTGGAATGATGCTCCTGCCACAGCTCTTGTCCTGTTCTTCAGCGAAATCCAGGCTGCTCCAAGAAGATATTGAACCAAATACCTGCCGATGGATCAATGGTGTAACGAAGTTCCACAAACTGTACCACAGTTTTCTGGTTTTCGCCGGAGTCGGCCAGACGCTGAATTCGACGTGTCACGCCGTCGTGCAGGAAGAGCTTACTCGCAGATTAATTACAGCCCTCATCAGCGCGCGCCAGCAGTTATCTGAGCTAGTGGAGCAAGCGGTGGAGCAGGATCATGATGTATCCATCGCCGGTTAGTTCCGAGTCGCCTTGGTTTATGTAAGTCATCATTGACTGTGACTCGGATATTCCATTCAGCCTGAGCTGACTTCGACTTGATCACCGAATGGAAAACAATATTCCTCTCGATCTTCTCTATCCGATACTTGATCAACTCGACAGACGTGACCTGGTCAACACCGCACTTGTCAACTCGAGTTTTAACCGTGCTACCAACCCACTGTTGTACAGGGCCATCTCCTCTCGTATCACAGAAGAAAACGTGCGCGTTGATATTATCTTCTCTTTTCTTCGCTTTCTTACAGATCCTACAGGTACTCTTCCATCCCTCTACTACGTTGCTTCGACGACCAGAATTAGCACAGTATGTTCGGAGGGTCACCGAAACAGGTACCCTTGATTCGTCAATTTCCAGCTTCGAACCAGAGCTAACCAGCGTTTAAAGGCGCTGTTCAGCTCTTTCGCCGTGTGGATCCACAAACCATCGAGGACATCAAGGCGGCGCTGCGACTGTGTACAAACCTAGTATCCATCAAGTATATAGATGATACGGACACTCCAGTCCTTAACTTTTTACCGATACTGCGAATTTTGATTACTCTCCCGTTGAGGGAGCTCGTCATCCGCACCCACCACGATCTCGGAGAAGATGCCTGGGCATTGCTAAACAAGATCAAGGGCATCCGACGCATTTCTATGTGGTCGTTAAATTCAGGACCCCCACGAGTATTGCAAGGCTGGGCAGATGAACTCAGTTCCACTTTGACACATCTGGAGCTCGGAGTAAGCAATTCCAAGACTTGTTGTGGCTTAGGATATTTATACTCACCATCTCGTCGACAGCGCTGTGCTGGTGTTCCTCCCACTATCTTGATGTCGATCTTCTTGAAGCTTCCGTTGATCCGTGAGCTCACAGTAAAGGGAGTCCCGAGTGCTGCTATTCCTGCCATTATGGAATGCCTCCCAAACCTGACTTCCCTCGATGCGGAATACTTGGGGTCTGGGAATTACCGTGTCCCAACCGCCCCTCTCCCTGCCTTGGAGCAACTTACTGTTCGCACCGGTTCGCTGGATATCAACGGTCCGGAAAAGCTATGGACGTGGACACGATCGCTTCTTCCGCATCTGAAGTCGCTCAGGTCATTCACTCTCAATTCCTTTTCCATATTCGGCCGCATGATGATTCCGTGGCCATTTGTTATCTTCCTCACGACGAAACAGGCCCAATCTCTTGAGGAGTTTGTTATTATAGGAGCTGCGATGCTGAACCTCGACTCTTTGTCACAGCTGTGTCTCAAGTGCCCTGCCCTGAGAACTGTGGACTGTGCAGTGGCTAGCCCTGATGTAGTGAGCCTTTCAGCTCGTATAGCGAAAGGTGTTTCGTGATGAATTGAACCGCGCATAGGAATCGATCGCCAAAGCTGTAAGCAAAGGGAACTCACTTCGCACGCTCAGCCTTCAAGTCATGTGGATAGAGGATAACGTGACCAGACCCTGTACAACTGAAATCGACCTCTCAGACGATCCGGATAAACCCCCAAACAGCTGTTACCTTGATCCGCATCTTCCCTCGAAGGAAAGAAAAGTAGGCTTTTCAATGGAAGAAGCTCGCGCAATGATGCTTCGACCGAGTTCCAAGTTGCGAGCAGTTAGATTGGGAGATTTTGCTTACACCGTAAGGATGGCTTTTGTTCCGTCCGTGTAGGAGTATTACTGAGTAGCCCTCTTTCATTAGGGTCGGTGGGTCTTGGCAAGCGGCGAGTCAATTCAGTCGGATGATCCATTGATCTTCGAGGTGATCAGAGATATCAGTCTGTCCACGCTGTGAAACCATTGGCAATATATGATTGTGTACACTTTTGATTTCGAATTTCTATAGATTCATTATCTGAATTTACTAACCTTCTCGTAGGAGTTACGATCTAATGTGTGCGCGTGCATGAGCATCGGGAGTTGCTACATAATTTGCAAGTTCCGCGCCAGGATGGATAAGCCTAACCAATCATCATGCATCATGCATCACGCGCACGCATCAGCGCCAGTGCCAGACATTTTCCTAATCAGCACCAAAGCGCGAGTGTCACGTGATGGAAGCGCTGGCACAGCCATCCATGCCCAAACGACGCGCCAACTTCTCTCAAATTCTCCACGAAACTTGGATACCACAGACGTGATCCAGATCAAAGAATATCGGTTCAGTGAAAGCCCAACGAAACGCTAGGAAAGCATTGACATGTCTCCTGCCAACGATAACTCCACACTGCCACTCAAGAAACACCAAGGAGGACATGGAAGCCCTCCCAAGAAGCGGCGTCGGGGTAACCCAGGCGCACTATGTCAATTGAACCTTGACGTACTGTTCATCGTACTTGCATTCTCTTCCCTTCTCGACTGTCTACTGAATGCCCGATAGATCGCTACCTATGTACATCCTTTGGACCTCCTGAACCTTTCACGCACGTGCAAGTCGCTCCGATGGCTATTGATGGACAGGTCGTCGGCATTCGTCTGGAGGGCCGCTCGTCGACAATTTAAAGGCTTGCCTGATTGTCCTGACGATTTGAGCGAACCGGCGTACACGAATCTCGTCTTTTACGCCTACTGTCATGTGAGTGCCCGCTCTTCTGATGATTTGGGTCGCTCTCTAATTCTGCAAAGGGATGTGGAAAATATTCAGCAGCTGTCTTTTGGTGCATACGTCGAAGGTACTGCCCCAGCTGCAGAGTTGAGCGGTAAAGGTTCTTAGATATTTTACGTGGCCCAGAACTCACGCATGAAATTAGGCTCTGTCGTTATTCTCATTGGCCCCGGGTTATCTCCGGAATACTTTCAATGACTGCAGAACGGATCTCAATGGGAAAAGGTTGGTGGCACGCTCTTTCGGGAACCACACCTTCATGCAATTTCTTTCAGAACATGTATCATGTCATGATAAAGATCAGGTGGACTCGTTGCTGCAGGAGTATGAACGTTCGTCCCACAAAGAACAATTTCTGCGTGACAAGAAGAGGCAGCATGACATCATATATAAGGTCAACTTTTTTTAATTGCTCTCAGCATTTTTGTGATACGTTCCCAACAGCACGCCATTGACTGTGAAAGCTGGCGAAGACAAATGGCGTCGGAGCGTAAAGACGAGCTGAACGCCTGTAGACAGGAGCGATACGACGGGTTCGTTCACTTCTCGACAGACACCACTTCTTTTATTGAGTTGGCACAGTATTCTAGAGCGTCTCATGCTCCTAGGGTATGAGCGCGAGATAAGTTATTTTGGTCGTAATCATTTCCGAGAACTCCGCAAGATGCCCCCCAAGCCGCTCACAGACGCGGGTGAGTTCTCACCGGATAACTTGGTCTTTCACTCGGGGTTGATTGTTGATCACCATAGAATGGGCCCGAGTTCTGCCTAAGTGTGTCAAAACAATGAACCACTATCGGCAGTTGCGATTAAACGAGGCTGTTTACAAGCCACGTCGGCAACTATTGGCAGACTGGTATGATAATTACGTGAGGTCCCGATCAGAGGATACACCAGCCTTCGACCTCCTCCCGCATATCACTAATCTTGCTCGTTTTCCTCCATTTCGAGACATCATTCAGGCCCCAGAGGAAATTCAAATGGGCGGGACACCGTTCGCTTCTGCATTTGCACAACTACCTGCGTTGGTTGAAGAATGGAAGAAGCAACTTGACTGGGAAGTTGCTAAACTCGTTACGATCCCTGCTCATCTGTCTTTGCAAGATATGTCGTCCCAGCAGGTTGTAGCGCCCCGCAATGTAACGAGCGCAGACAAACTAAACCTTGCCTGTGCCCTGTTCGACGCGACCGGCCACCGCGTGCTCACCCACCCCGAGGCGTTTATGATTCCAATGCCCTCCCAGGGCTGGTGCCCCGATGAAGGTGCCCCGAGGTCAACCAGATCCATCTGTGACCAGTTCGCTATCAAATACTTGGAAGAGGCACCCTACATCGTCCATGCATGTGGATTGGATCCAAATGTGGCAACATCAGACGACATGGACCGTCGGAATGCTCGTCTGAGGTGTTTGGCTTGCAAGAATATCAATTCAACCATTGGTGTAATGACATGGAGGGATGCGGTATGTTCTCCCCTTAGTGAGGGATCGTCCTCAAGGCTGAATGCCGAGTTTAACTGATTGGTAGGCGTTACATGCCGTTGTCCACCATCAATCACCTACGCTAGCGCCGCTCTCCGAATCACCTCGCTGGCAACTTATCAGTGATGAGCACATCGACATAATCCAGGTTGTTGAGGAGTCGATCACGAAGAAATCAGCGCCGTACTTTCACCGATGCCTACTATGCCATCCTCGGGTTGGAGGCGCATGCAGCTATGGAACAACCATCGATCATCTGGTACTGCGGTGAGTATTTGACCCCCTGGCCACGGTCCCGTTGCTGAGCGTGATCCTCGTTGCGGCAAACATGCAGCCATAACATGAAGTTGCGCCACATCCAAGAGGGCGTGCATTATACCCCCCTGGGAATAGGCGGTGAGTATGCGAGTCGAGTGAAAATGGAAGAAGTGGATGGGCGTGTCGTATTCCGAAAGCTCATGTAGTGATCAAGTAGACGAGCTGGTACTATCAAATGCGATTTGATTGCACCAAGCTGGCAGCTGGTGGATACCATGTGTTCAACAGGCGGTCCTGAGACATGGAAACTAATGTGGTGCTCCAGTGAGCAGATGATTGGCGTCTGATAGCTATACCAAATCAGGGACAGGTCTGAGTCACATCGAGCTATAAAGATCTGTCAACACTCTGCAACCCTTTTCTTCTCCGTAGACATATAGCAGAATGTCCACAGTTTACATCGATCAAGCCATTGGCGTCGACGCACCCGGCAACGGCACCATCGATCGCCCATATCAGACCCTCGCCTACGCAATCTTTACCATTTCCTCCTCCGAGGTCGATAACACGGTATTTCAGATAAGGAAGGGTGCCGATGCGGAATACGATGCACCGACACAGTCTGCAGCTAAAAAGGCCAAGAAAGACGCGCAAGGACTCGAGAAAAAGAGATTGAAAGCGGAGGCAGAAGCGAAAGAAGCTCGGGAGCGTCAGGAACGGCGCGACAAACGGCTCGAGGAGAGTCGAAAAGTGGTGCTCGTCGAGGATGCGTCGCTTCCGACGCCAACCAAGGTGTGGCTCCCCGGGTCTGCTTCTGTTCGATCGTCGGCGTTGTTGTTCTGATCGCGTGCGTTGCTTTTTCGTTCTAGTCCAAGATTGTGAACCTCGAAGGTTTGCGCGGTCAGAGGGTGCGCGTGTCTGGATGGGTGCACCGTCTTCGCGATCAGCAGGAAATAATGTTTGTTGTTTTGAGGGACGGGACGGGCTTCCTGCAGGCCGTGTTGACTGGTCAAACTGTACGTGCGGGTCTGTTCGGGAGACAATGTGACTCACTCTTCCTAGAACAAAACCTATGAGGCAGTTACTCTGCAGCTCGAAGCATCCGTCGAGTTGACCGGCACGCTCAAGGTTGTTCCCGAGGGTCAAAAGGCCCCTGGTGGGCACGAGCTCGTTGTGGATTACTGGAAAGTCCTCGGTGCAGCGCCCGGGGCCGAAGAAGCGTTCACCAACAGACTCAACGAGGTGCGGTCACTTGATAAGCGCCATCGTTTCATCACTGATAGTCTCGAGTAGCAATCCGACCCTTCCATTCTTGCTGATCTGCGTCATCTCGTGTTGCGCGGTGAAACGGCCTCCAACGCCCTTCGACTACGTGCTGCCCTTTTGTCTGCATTCCGGGAGACCTATGCCGAGCACCACTGCTTGGAGGTAACACCTCCGTGTCTCGTGCAGACCCAGGTGGAGGGTGGTGCGACGTTGTTCAAGCTCGATTATTATGGGCAACCTGCTTTTCTCACTCAGAGTTCCCAATTATACCTCGAGACCTGTCTTCCATCGCTTGGAGATGTATTCTGTGTCCAAGAGAGTTTCCGGGCAGAGAACAGGTAGATGAAGTGCCTATGTACAACATTTGCGCAACGCTAACAACGTTCGAACAGTCACACTCGCCGGCACCTCAGCGAGTACACGCACATGGAAGCCGAATTGGCATTCATCACATTCGACGATTTGATGACCCACATTGAAGCCATTGTCAGCCTGCGATTGCTTTGTTGCATGGCTTTAGTCACTCACCCTTCTCGTTCAGATTTGCGAGAGCATCGACAAGCTCCTCGCCAACCCAGGCTCTGCGGCGTTGATCAAGTCCCTCAACTCCAGCTTCACAGCTCCTGCGCGACCATTCAAGCGCATGTCCTATGTCGACGCGATCCAGTGGCTCAATGACCACGGTATCCAGCACGAGGCCGAGGATGCCGACGGCAACGTCATCAAGGACGCCGAAGGCAAAGCTACCATGGTCCCCCACGCGATCGGCGACGATATCGCCGAGGCCGCTGAGCGGCAGATGACAGACATCATTGGCACCCCGATCTTCCTGTACGGTTTCCCTGCGGAGCTCAAGGCATTCTACATGCAGAAAATGCCAAGGAAGGAGGGAGAGACGGGACCTGTGCTTACGGAGAGCTGTGACTTGCTGATGCCAGGGGTGGGCGAGATCGTTGGTAAGCTTTACTGCGAGACGTCTCGGAGGATATCAAGCTGACCGGATTGCAGGTGGATCGATGAGGCTTGCAGACATGCAAGAGCTGCTGGCGGCGTACGCCAAAGAAGGGATTGATCCTACGCCGTATTATTGGTACACAGATCAGCGCAAATACGGTACTTGTCAGCACGGCGGATATGGACTCGGAATCGAGGTGAGAGCGGATCACGCGCAAGCGTGTGGTTTATTGACACGGGTCTTTCGTCAGCGTATCCTGGCGTGGTTGGCGAACAGGTACACGGTCAGAGAATGTTCCTTGTTCCCCAGGTATGTGAGACGTACAGCCAGGGATCCGCTGTGTCGTGCTAATCAACCTCAAGATGGCCCGGACGTGCAACCCCTTAACCTTGATCTTATCGATGTTATCAAAGGCGGGATCCCAATTGGATATTGGATACCCTTAGAGATACACATGATAGCGTTCGAAATGCCCTTAGAGTGAGCCCAGGGTTTATCCAGCTAACATTTTCCCGAGTGTTTTAGTTCATTCCAATGTACAACCATAATCCTGACTAGCGACCTGCCGCCATGTCTCTTTATTCAATGCATACTCCTGCGTATAGTTGACCTCGAGGTGGTGAAGACGCTTTCCTACGATGACGAGACTGTGCAAGGGCTCTCCAAAGATTTCGGGAGGTTGTTTAGAGAGTTCTTCCAGGGTCCCGCAGACGATGCGCTGATCATTGGCGCCGCCGCCCACTCGGGAGAGGGCGATCGCAAGGGTGGTGTTGGGAGACAGGACTTTTTGATCTCTGAGTGACTCGACCTCGAGGAGTTGTGCCACCGCCTGTGGAATTGTCATGTACCGCGGAGGCTCGTATATCTTCCTCCCCCTGTAATAGGCAAATGGTTGGCATCAGCACGCATTTCGAGCATCGCGCACGATACGTACCTTGCGAGATTCTCTTCGCTCTGTTCCTTCACCTTGATGTCCAACAAGACGAGGGTATGCAGCCCGAGGTCGCTGTTCTCCTTGATGCGATCGTAAAACGAATCGGGTTTCCACGTTTCAGTGAAGAAGACGAGGGAGACGGCTTGGCCAAAGGCGTATAGTTGGAGGCCACAGGCGCCGACGGCGTTCACGATCGAAGCGTTGTGGATGACGCGGACAGGAATGTGGTTAGCGCGAGCGCGCAGGACGATGTCGGCGTGGGTCGTTGCGCTATTTCATGGGTGTCAATGCAATGCCGGGTGGAGGGGAGAGAAACGTACCCGAACGGATCTCCGACGACGAGAAAGGCGACGTCCTCCTTGTCTGCGTCATACAGGATGGCGTCGCTGCCGGACTCTACCATGTCCCGGTCGGCGAGGATGACGGGCCGTCCGTAGAAGGCTTCCTTGAGCGTCAGGATGAGGGTCAGGGATGTTCTTGAATGAGATCAGCACTGGATGGACTTACCAGACGATCCTTGTGGACCATGAGGATGCTGGTGTAGGCCTCGAGGTAGACCCTGGTGGAGGCCCGGACTGCCTGCAGGCGGTCATGGAGGAAGGCTCGAAGCTGTTCATACACTTGCCTCCAAGCCACGGACTGTGATGTCCTTTTCGTCGCAGAGACCCAGTCCGATCACGTAGAGCATCGAATCAAAGCCCGACTGTGTACAGCTCCCACAGCTACCACCACCAACACCGCCTCTCCTTGACCCACACATCATCCCTGGGCGCTCTCGGGCACGTTGAAGAGGCCTGGCTCTGTCATTTTCTTCCTCAGCAGCAGCCGTGGACGACGGGTATAACTATGGGGGAATCCAGTCACGCATCACCCAGTAAATCTCCATGCTTGGGTTCATCCAACTTCCCTGGTTCGGGACCTGGCAAACAAGCCCATCTCCCGTAGAACCTCTCCACCAGGTCGGTTGTCGTTCTCGTGTCTTTGACCCATGTCGTTGACCACGATCCAGCAGCCGCCCTCACATATCGTTGACGCCTTTCGACATTACATTCATAATGATATCCCCGCACGCCTGATCGACACTTCCACGATGACATTTGTCGAACGCAACGACGTTTTCAATGTCTTTTATGCAGACATCGCACAGATCTCTGAAGAGGACGTCCAGCGACGCATCGACATCGTCACGATGGACTCGGACCCTGAAGCGGGTAATTACATCTCTGCGCGAAAGACTGCTCTCCGAGAGATCATCCGCGACGTTGTCAAATACGCCATCTTTTCTCATCGCTGGAGCGCTCACGAGCCTAGCTATCAAGACGTCTCTGCCTTAGTTTCTTCCGGGAGCTTCAGCAGGCGCAGCTCCAACGGCGCCGGTCTCGCCAAGCTCGAGAAGCTCTGTGAAACTGCACGCGCCATGGGTTACAGATTCGTCTGGTCGGATACTTGTTGTATCGATAAAGCTAGCATCGCCGAGCTCAGCGAAGCAATTCACGCCATGTACAAGTGGTATGCTCACTCCCACCTTTGCATCGTCCACCTCGCAGGCTCGTCGTCCTTGGAGGACTTTGAGCATGAACCGTGGTTCACGCGGGGCTGGACGCTGCAGGAGCTCTTGGCGCCCAGGCGGATCAAGTTTTTCGACGAAAGATGGGGCCCATTCACGAATCTCGCCAACGACAAGGACGATGAGATACTCATGTCCACCTTGTTCACCGTCACCAGGATTCCTCGAGACGTCATTGTCGCCGACAACAGTCACGGCATTACAGGCCGTGGTGTCTGGGAGATGTTGTCTTGGGCCGCAACGCGCAAGACCACTAGGATCGAAGACGCCGCATACTGTCTCTTTGGTCTTTTCGATGTCCACCCGCCCATCGCCTACGGCGAAGGCGAGAGTGCCTTCCCGCGATTTGTCGAGGTGTTGGCGGAGAGATGCCGCACGTGGGACGTCTTTGCGTGGAGTGGGGTGGCATCTAAGAGGCACCCGGCATTGCCCA
>JBBPOC010000625.1:0-15095 GCA_038091235.1 Tylopilus rubrobrunneus | reverse complement strand
GACTAAGTTTGCAGCGGCACGAAGCTGATCGAGGGGGATGACGCCGCCGAAATTCTCTCCATTTGTCCGCTTCGCTCGCCGGAGAATGTGCATGGACGTTGGTCGATCACATTGATTGCTACCTTGGTGCACGATGTCGAATCGATGGACGTAGACCAGAAACTTTTGAGACCACCACGGTCTTTGACCATGAGGGGGAATGGGGCGGCAAACAAGCCGAAGCTCCCCTATGGAGTGGCCTTCTCGAAGTGCCATGGATGATCAACGCGTGAGATGAGCTCAAAACCGAAACTTTCAACTCACCGGAAAGTCCGGAATGCGGCCATTCTTTGTCAGGTTCAACATTGAAAATCACCGCGTCAAAGCGGCCATACTTCCAAGATGCAGATGGCGGGGAAGCGCTGACGGTCTGAGCGGATTCCAAGTCACTACTCGAGTAGAAATTCGCTGGTTGAAGGCGGACCGTATGCCAGACAGCGAGCTGTGTAAAGGGGAGGCGACAGTCACGGGAAGACGTGCGCGGCCCGCTGAGCAAGTGAGGGAGTTTTGATGCCTCTCGTTGAATGTAATCACCAAGGGCAGCACGGAGATCCGGAATCTGAAATTGGTCGGCGATCGTGTCAATTGCAACCCTATTATTCTTGGGATCCCTAGCGAGGTTAATTGCTGTGCGACCACTGACAAAAGAACGGGGTGGAAAAGGAATAGTATTGGGAGGCGAAACCGACAGTGCCTGGGCCTTGAAGAAGTAATTCGTAGGAGAACGTTTTGGTTGACCGAGTCTTGCAACTGACTGAAAGAGTTGGGTATCACCATTTGCACCGGGTTCATCGCCTGAATCCAATACATCCAAGCCATCCCCATCATCTAAATCGTCTCCATCGACAGCGGCATTCTGAAGTTCTCGGAGAGACGTCGCAAGTTCGAATATTGAACACTTTTCGAGGCGGTCAAGATAACGGCAGATCTGCGGATCGATATCGACATTGTTGCTTCTTCGCGCGGGATTCTTGATCATTAAGATATGAGCATGTTCTGTCACGTCGGCGGTCCACTGCGATGGGGCGCCAGAGTCCCGGATAGAGGGGACGACGTTCTGGAGTAATTCAAGCTTCGGGATGTACCAATTTGAGATGGTTTTCTTCTTCCCTCTTCGGCCGCCAGCCTTCATCACGTGCGACTTGTGTTCGTGAAAGGTGCGCAACGACGACAGTAATTCACTGCAGTCATTGTCGTCGAGCTCAGGTGACTGTGCGAGGTAACAGAAATCGAGTAGGGCGCGGATCGCAATGACTACGCCTGGGGGAGCGGAACCGGCGATAACAGCGACAAGATACCTTTCAACATCGCGCTGGGTCTTCCCGGTCACGTTGTTCAGATTTGAGATCCCTTCTTTAAAATGTCGAAAACCAGTGGAAGGCTGAAGAATAGAGAAGCGAAAATCCAGCTCATCAGCGCCAACGATGTTGATCGCCCATTGAACGACGTGATCCCAAATCTTCCTGTGCCACTCATGAAGTGGCTCCGGCGTCAGAAATCGGGGAGGGTTGGCCATCCGCCAGTCTCGGAAAAAAGGGAGGGCAACACCGTTTAAACGGAAGGTTTGGGCCGCAGCAAGATACGACCGAAGATCGTCGGGGTGAACCTCGACCTGCTGAAGTTGATGCAACGTATGAGATTTCGTGCGTAGCGGGTGCTGGGCTGGATCTCCGAATTGTTTGTACATGGCAGTTGTGATAGGTGAGGTCTTTCCCCCTACTCCCGCAAGCATGCAAGCCTCGGGGGTGTCGACGATATACGAGGCAAGAGGAGTGAAACAAAAGCGAAGATTGCCCAAGGGGTCATTCATCATGACACCGAAACGAGCAGCATCTTTCAGTGGCTGCAGGATAATGTCGAGGGATTCGTGGATTATTCTATCGGAAAGGAGAGAACGGATGCGCCGAGACTTGTGAATGAATTTAGGAATAGGAAGTAGAGCCGTCAGAAGGAATGCATCGGATGAAGACTTGAGGCGAGTCGACATATGGATATTTGCCAGTCCAAGCAGTAGAGGGTGTGCACAGCGATCACCGACGAGTGCAGAGATGTTGGTCTTATCGGATGACAGGATCACACCGAGGAGGGTGGCTCCGGGAGGTAACTTGGCCTAGTAAACATCCTCAGTAACAATATCTTGAGGTGATACGAAAACTTACCTGCATCTCCCAGGCAGCATTGCCCGTCATCCATTCGCTGTACACACGAACAAGTCGTTCAGCGGTTCGGTAGACACGGCGGGGGACAAGGTCAAGCTTGTCGTGAAAAAGAGGGTGGTTGAAAAGAGCTTCGAGGCACTTCAAGGGATCACGATAGAACAGTCTGACTGGGGACTTCGTGGGTACCTTGGTCGATAAGACGCGACACTGCCATTCAGGGCCACTGGGCAATAGCTCCACAAGGCCGCGCAACTGTTGTGCCGTCCGAAATGAGAGGGGGAGTTGCTTCACCTGAATATTAAACCTTTCGTCAGATGCAGCGGATCGTGCACTAATGAAGCTCACCAACTCGAGACATAGAAGGCTATCTATAGCGGCCATGCTCAAGCCAGATCTTGTGAGCCATAACCCAAACTCCCAGTCAGAATGGGACGCAAAAGGATAGTATAGGTTGGATTGACGCCGGCGCGAATGTTGATCCTGATCAAACCGGTCGAGAAATGATTTCCGCTGGTGCGCGAAAATTGCGGCAGTGCCCGGAAAGTATTCAACGGTAGGGTCTTCGCCAGCGGACTGATCTATATCCATGTCATCCGGCGCATTCCAATCCGTAGATTCCTGAGCCATCGACTCATGGGTTGGCTGTGTGTTGTTCCGACTCGAAGTGTTTCCTTCAGCTCGCGGGAGCATTGCAGCGATTTGGACTAGGTTATCTTGCCAGCCATGGCATCGAGAGGTCGACTGATTCATATGACGTAGGACCGCAGCGTCAGAGGACAGTTTTTTGCCACAAGCGGGGCAACGAGGCATGGTTGATGCGGCGGTGCGGCTCGACAAAGTACTCGCGATGCTCGTCTGTTCGGGTGCAAGTCGTCCACATGTACAAACAATATACAAGTGTCACGCTCAAGGTAAAATGAAACGAGTTTTATAAACCGGTATCCTAGTCAAGCTCACTGATACACCAGTTACAGTTTCGCCTTGGGTTCCTCCGTCGTATTGTCCAAATTTGCCATGAGCGTCGCCATACCTTCTGCCGACGTCGCTGGGTACGTCGCCCGACCGTCGTCTACACGCCCAAACCAGTCAGCGGCCCATGGTATGACAGAGAAAGGAAGGGCCCACCAAAGTTAGTAAACACGTCCCATTTCGCGATGATGTCTTCAGGGGTCAAGGTCACATTCGTTGGGAAACCGTGTCCTCCGGTGCGTTGCCACCGCGTCTCGGCCGCCCAGCCACCTGGTACTTCGAATACTTTACCCGTCGTTGCAGTGTTATCTTGGCAGGTGAGGTAGCTCACGATGGGAGCGATATTTGGGCTAAAAAGTGTCGATTAGTGATCCGACTCTAAAGAGTGGCTGGAAGTGAGTTGCCTTGTAAGCGTCAACCATCTCTTTCGGCCTGAAAACTGCGTCAGGGAGAAGTTATTGTGAAACACACGTCAACCGGCCATACTGTCATCGTCATCGCAGTACCTGCACTCGGAACAATGGTATTGCAAAGAATCTTGTACTTCTTGCCTTCGAATGCCAGCGTCTTTGTCAATCCCATGATGGCGGCTTTGGCCGCACAATACTGATCCAAAGAGCGTGAAAACAATGCGATTGACTGCAAGGTGAAGCTCACGTTGGTCTTCCGTCTTGAAAAGGAAAGCGGTGTCAAATCGTACAACAGTCGTATGGAACGTGTCAAACTCACGGAGACCGACAGGGGAGCATGTCGTCACAATGCGTCCGAACTGTTGCTTCTGGAAGATCGGCCAAACAGCTTTCGCGCACTAGCCGAACCGTCAGCATCCGAGTCCAGAATCCCCAAAAGCACTAACCTTGTAAGTACCTCTGAGATGGACTGCCATCACGAAATCCCATTCTTGCTCCGACAACGAAGCAAATGAGCGATCTCGCAATATACCCGCGTTCGCTACGAGGATATGCACAGCGCCAAAAGCGTCCAGAGCGGCCTTGACGATGTGATCTCCGTCTTCTGTAGAGCAGACAGCAGGCGCCGCTTTGCCACCGGCTGCAGCCAGGACATGGCAGATACTAAGGTTGTTGGATAGACGAGGTTCGCTTGCCTTGCCGAACTTCCTCGCATACGGCGTTTGCACCCTTTTCGCTAACGTCGTTTACCACGACATTCGCTCCAAGCCGACCGTACATGAGGGCGTAAGCGCGGCCCAACCCTGCGCCACCTCCGGTGACAATGACAGTTTGGCCATCGAACCGAACAGGAGGTGCAGATTGAGCGTTCGGTGGTAGGGTCGAGGCAATCTCGAGCTATTGAAATCATGAATGACAGCCCTGCGCGTTCAAGCTGCCGACATACCATGCTATCGACATCTGCAGCAGATTCTGGGCCGTGGGATATCAGATGGGAAACGGCCGCGAACGCGTACACTCACTATCTGGGTTCCGAAAAGTCGGTTCCTCGCACCATTTGAGTTTCACCTGGGCAGCTGTGAGATGACCCCCGGGAAGATGGCAAATGCAACTCACAGCAGAAGACGTCAATGCTTCATCTGCTCTCCAAATGTGCCCCTTGCTCCCTTCCCACCGATTCTCCGTGATAGACCCTGCCCCAACTTCAAATACGCGTCCTGATGCATTTGGACCATCAGGGTGACACACGGCGGCCACGAATGGTGCGACAAACTCGGGCTAGCAAACCTTCCGAATCAGACTTTTACTCAATAAGTGTTGCAAACCATGTCGTACTTTCAGCTTTGCCAAATCTCTGGCGGCATGATGGTTTCTGTCATCTTTGATGCGGCAGCCTGGCGGATCCGAGGGCTGTCGGCGGGCAAGTCGCATATAACACCTAATAGAGAACTCACGGGTGCCACTACGATTGCACTAATGTTGTAGTTGGCCTGACCAAAGTTACCTATCATGGTCCACACATAAAACCTCTGCATGACGATCCACAGACATAGAACGCACCATCGATGCCCGCAGCACTCGACGTGTTGACGATCCGCCCATATTGCTGCTTGCGGAAATGCCGCCAAGCAGCCCTGCTACGCGCATACGCACCCTTCAAGTGCACCGCGATGACCTGATCAAACTCGGCGTCCGACATGTTCCTGAACCTGATTCCGCGAACGTGGTCAACCCTTCGTCAGCACGAGAACGGCACACGCGTACCCCCTGTCCCGTAATATGCCTGCATTGTTCACGAGAATGGTGCGTCGTCCGCGAGTAATATGTGCGACTGATTCGGAGCGTGTCTTCCTCTTTGGTGATTCAGCGGGTGGGAACGCCGTCGTAAATACAGCTTCAGTGACGGACGGAGAGGCTGTTATTCAGAGCGCCATTCAAGCCTTTGGGAGTATCACAATCACGGACCTTGTTTGATCTGATCAATAGCCTTCTGCACTGCTTCTCCGTTGAAATCGTTCACGACAACGTTGGCGCCGCGGGCAGCAAACAAGCGCGAATACCTGAGCAAAGAAGCGGAGCATGTGTTGGCCGGTCGATCGTGTCCAAGATTCCAAGACGTACGTTTTTCTTAATCCACCGCCTACACCGGTGACGACAACTGTCTGGCCTTTGAACGACAATGACATGGTTGAAGCGAAGAGCGCAGTTCCGATGTCGGCGATATGTTATTAGGAGGGTCTTGAGAATCACGTGTAACAATAGCCGGCAAGCGAAATCATGCTTCTTGGGTGGAGAATAATAATTACAAGGACGTTCTCGGGTGCTTGTATCCGTTCGTTGACGCGGTCCGTGGGGAGCTTCTCGAGGACCATGAAGGAAGCGCGACCGACGTTTTGCATGCGAAGGGAGTTAATGCAAGCTTGTCCTTGGGCGACGGTGTCGACGACCATATTCTGGAGCACACCGTAGGCCGTAGAAATGGTGACATCATATTTATCGGGGGTCGTTCCGAGACTTCCTAGGCGACCCTTTAGGAAGGAATGTATGAAGGTTGGAGGATAAAAAGTAGAATGCAGGATCGCTTACATGGAAACCGTCGAGGCGCCCAGTTTGCTTGAGACGCGTCAAGTGGGCTCTGCCTTGCGATGTGTTGGCAGCTTGAGAGGCCCTCGCCTCCTCCGTTTTTCGTCGAAGAGACGACGCCTTGCCCCGTAGTTCCTGCACGCACGCCTGAGTGTCCTGCGATCGCGAACCTACATGAGTAATCTGTTGACATTGGCGTTTAAGCGCCAAAAAGTGCTCACATGGAATTTTTTCTCGTGGGCCTGCACCTCATTCGCCCTCTTCGCCTTCAGATCGGTTAATTCATTGAGCTACAGCAAGTGAGTTTAAGTTGGATCTGCACGCGTTTCACGGAACAAACCTTGGCCAGTTGTGTTGCCTGCTGCTGCCCGAGGTCGGCTTGAGCATTTTTGACCGCTTCTTTGAGACCGGCGGCCTTTTTGGCCTACGCGTCCCTCTCGCTCGTTGCTACATCAATCGTTGCTCTCTTTGCATTGATCTTGTTGATCCACGGTTGGAGCTCTTTCTGCTTGACCTCGATTTGATCGTGGTGGACCTGTGTCTTGTCTAATACAGTTGCAACGTCAGTCAGGTCGTGTGGGAGACGCGCATATAGGCACCTTTCAAACTATCTCGAATGCTTTCGAGAACGTCTTCTTCCCTCTTCAGGTTTGCCTCGTGCTCCTCGATCTCCGCACGTTTCCGATTGATTTTCGCGGCGCTATCTTCGATCATGCGTTCAGCTGTAGTCTTGGCTTGTTCGTCCTGTTGGAGGCGTTGAACAGTTTGTCAGGAAATTAACAGAGAATGTGAACCATACGTCTTGGAGCGTCTTCTCGAGCTTCTTCGCCTTGGTGTTGGCGTGCTTGCGTCGTTCTTCAAGCCTAACAGCCTGCTTCCCATGCGCGGTTTGATCTTTGGTGGCTTCTTCAGCTGCCGTTTTCAAGGGATGAGGTAACCAGCAGTAGAGTATTTAGGGTTAAACTGACGAACCTCGTATGCCCTCTCACGTTCCTCGAAGTGCTTCTCCAAGCGAGTAATGTCGTCCTGTTCCTCTCCGTCTCGGCACCCAACTCTTTCTGGTATTCTGCCTACAAACACCCTCAGCATCCACGTACGGGAAGCGGTCATCAAACCACTCACAATTTGCGCTTCGAATCTGCTTTCATTCTCCAAGCATTTCCAGATGTACCACTGCCAAAGCCTGCTCTGCGCTTGAACATGGTCGTTGGACAACTTCAGGTATTCCAACGCCTCCTTTCTTTGTCCTTCCAGGGCGTTCTTTTCACGATACGGAGCCGATTGAGTTTCTCGCCACGCTTTTCACTGAGCTCGTCTACTGAGTGCTTCTTCAATCGGGGTTTTGTATGACGTACCCATCTTCGTGCTCGTTCTGAGCTTTAGGCTTCATCTGCGCGATCGACTCTACTTCGCCCTGGTAGATATATTAGTTGGCCGCGAGCGGCGGGGAGGAATGTCCAGTTAAGTTACCTGCAAAATAAGGAATCGTTTGTGGTCGAGGTCAATCCCTCGCCTCTTGAGCAACGTCTGGACCTCAGTAAATTGCTGGCACGTCCATTGATCGTGTACTTGCTCGTGTTGTTCTTGTATGCTGTACGAGCCACGACGAGTTTGGCACTACCTTGTATGCGTCGGGACCGGGCTGTGGAGAGCGCGTGAGAACATAAGACGAAGTTGACGTAAAATACACACCAAGTCAGTAATGAGTCTCGGAAGTGCACTTCAACGCTGCAATCCTGAAGGTCGGGGTACCGTGCCGAATTATGGATCAACTCTGAGAGTTTACCCTGGCGCATTTTCGATGCACGATATCCGAAGACGAACAATAGAGCGTCGATGGTGTTCGATTTTCCCGAACCATTGGGACCAACGATTGACGAGAAGGACTGCCCACGAACATGGTGAGGACAGATACGGCGAACGTGAACGCGTAGACATACCTTGTGGAAGGTCCGATCTCCTGCCTGCCCGCGTAACTTTTGAAATTCACCATCATCTTGTGAATGAGCAGTCGAGTCCTCGGCCCTTTGATTTCTTCGACTGGGGGTGGTTGCGATAGGGTCTGCGGTCTGACTCTAGGTTCTAAGAGCGATCGCTCTTCTTCTTCCACGACGGGTGGCGCACGATTTGGGGTCCGGGTTGCTTGACTGGGCGAGCTGTTCTTGCTGGGATCTGGTCGGTTTGCACGGCGCGGAGAAGCTTGGTACTCTTGGTCAAAACATCAGCAAAACCTGATGTAGCTGTCCAGTACTGTCCAGCACTATGAGCACTATGAGCACTATGCGCTAGTACACCTTGCCACTAATCTGAAAACCGGGTTTTGCTGATGAACCGTCTAGGTCATCCTCCTGCTCATCTGCGGTGGCTTGCTGTTTGGGTACGGGATCTTTGCGGGGAGTGACAGGGGCTGTTTTTTGGCGGACGTGGCGTAGGGGCGGCATCTTCCTCCTCTCTCTCCGATGCTTTCGCGTTCTTAGAGGACTTGGAACAAGGTTTGCGCGCATGCTGTGATCGTTTCGAGGCGGGGGCAGCAGAGGACGCTCTGCGACCTCCACTTTTCTGTACTGGTAGGCTTCGTCGTCGTCAGAAATAGGTATCGCAGGCCCTTCATTCTTATCCGCTGCTAGTTCTCCCTCTTCCTCGACATCGCTCTCGATCTTGACCGTTCTGCGGGATACACGTGTGGCTTTTGAGGAAGGAGGCTTGGCCGACGCGTGTCGAGTCCTGAGTGCTGGCGGGGGCTCGTGTCTTCCTCGTCCTCGACCACTTGGCGAGATTTACCCTTTCTCGACAATTTTCGTACAGGTTGCTCGTCGTCCTCGACGGAGGGTCGTGGTTTCTTCCGAGCAGGGGGTGCTTCGTCCTTTTGTGCGTCCGTATCGTGATCGTGCTCCTGTTCTTCGTCCTCTCCCACCGCATCCGCATCCAAGTCCTCTTCAGGGACCTCCTTCAACTTTCCAGTGCCCCTCGCCTTTGCAGAAGCCCTACTTCCCCTCGTCTGCTCTGCGCCAATACTCGCGCGTCCCTTTGATGTCGACGCGGTAGAAGCAGGCTTGGCACGTGCGCGCGACGACGATGATGCAGGCTTAGACTTTAATGTCGACCGAGTCGCATGGTCTGTCTCGCCGTTCGTCTCGTCCGCCGCGACGGATTGTCCGCGTTTACGCTTGCCGGTTGTGGCATCGGACGTTGCGGAAGTCGGGTCGGCTGGTGTCGCGTCCAAAGTGCATGAGCGAGAAGAACGTCTTGGTGCATCGCGGATATGAGCCGGTTCGTTGTGGAAGACGATAGACGCGAACTGTCACAAATCACGTGGTGCGTCACACACTTTTGTCACATCAATCGATCAAACTTGAAAGCGTCACGATCTCTCACTTGCAAAACAGCATTTGGAGTGACCGTAAGTGGCTTTTCGTGTCCCCGTTTGTATTTAGGAGTTGATGGTTTGACTCCGAGTTATGCGGGACAGGGCAGGGTAGAAAAGTAGGAAGTTGCGGAGCAGAGAAGTGAGGAACGGCACCGTGACGGGAGGGTGCACGGCATGGCGAGGCGCAAAGAATTACTAGCCCGATCGAAGCGGTCGCCATTAAAGATCGACGTCATGTTGCTCTGTAAATCTGACAGATGGGGTTTGACCTCTCTAAAGAAGGCCATGGAACATGTGGCACGCATCCAAGAGCTCAGTTTATATATTCGAGAGGAATGGACTAAATGGATCCTGGACAAGCTTTCTTTATCCACCCCATTGCTTCAAGATCTGGAGTTATCGATAGGGGAGCCTTCCAAGGGATCGTTCATACTTTTCAATGGAGATACCCCATCCCTCCGCACACTCAATCTCATGTACTACCGACTCCCATGGTATTCTCTCAAACTTAGTTGGTTGACAACCTTGCGTCTGGAATCTATTCATATCGATCCCGAAGAGATGGAGGACCTCTTGGCCGCGTTGAGCCGTATGCAAGATCTCTCGTACCTATGTCTCTTATTTGCTCTCCCTGAAGTGCTTCCCTCCGGTGCCACGGGGTCAAGCAATTTGCAGAGGATCAAGTTACCTCGTCTTTCTCGCCTCATCATTTCTGACTTCCTTTCTCCAACCACTGGATTACTATCTCGCGTCGATTTCCCCCCAAACACCCAACTGCCAGTCCGAAGGGGGTGCCTCTTTGCATGATTTTGCCCTGCTCTCGGTCCTCGCGGAACGGTTCTACGTGCCAGCCGATTGGGCACTGCCTACCCCGACGATGCGCTCATTAGTCATCAGAAACCATGAAAACGCCGTATCTCATGAGCACGATCACGACGCACTCGTTCCCGAATCCGAGACACTCGAGGATGATGTCACACCTTGGGATCGCAATATTCCATTGCATATTGAACTTGGCCGACCCCACCTCGCAAAAGAAGACATAGTCTGCGGACTCTGCTGCGCCGCGCTCCTGGTTCGCATACAGAGCCTCCACGTGACCTCTCCTCCGACCTCGTTGGATTTCTGGACGCGTATCTTGGGACATTTTCCGGGTCTGCGATACCTGAAGCTGAGTCGAGGCAGGATGTCAAAGCTAGTCTCCCTACTCTCCATCTCTCCTCGCACTGAGGATCCAGCCGCAGCTGGAGACGAAGTCGGCGATACAAGTGGGATACTCGTACCTGCACTGGAAGAGTTGGAGCTGGACGAGATCAACTTCGCAGCAAAGCTCCCCGCACTCAAAAACGCCCTTTCCACACGCACAGACCCTGCTGTTCGACTTAAAATTGTGAAGTCACTGGTAACTGACAATGCCCTACTCGGTGGGTGATGTCACGTCGATGGGATGCGTTTCAGGTTGGTCAATCTGGACTTCTAACGAAAGGATGGGTATGCTATGTACATTAGTTTCGTATTATATGCTCAATACTCACTATGTCATCATGATGTCTTGCTCACCTTGTGACGTATATCGACCCGTTACACACGGGATGAAGTTTTGAACTCAAGGCCAGATGCGTTGGGAGTTCGGACAGGTGTGAATCAAATTGCTCTTCAGAGTGAACACGTTATCAGAATTCCCTACCCGCACGCCTCCTACCTCCTCACGAATCCCAATCTTCGAGCGCGAACGCAAGCACGCCATACGTCGAGGCCGTGTCCGACGTACCCCTCGCCAAACTCTCTACCCCGCGCCGCACACACCTCACCAACCCATCCAGCTCCCCAGACAACGTCTCTAGCAGCGTCTCCAAGTCCCCCTCTGCATCCGACGGGAACGTGAACGACGGCTCAACAAGTGACCCCTCTGCGTCCGCTCCATCGGCGTGGGCACCGGCATCCACGTCCGTGTCCGTGTCCGTGTCCGTATCGTCTTCGGCAGGGGGCAGAGAGAACCCGATGACGTCTTTGCGCTGGCGGCGTTGTCGACGACTTCGGTGCCGTCGTACGCTGATCGACAGCTGCGAGATGTCGTGCGTCGTATCACCCGCAAAGGTGGTGAAAAACGTCCGAAAGTGGAGGCACGTGTCCAAAATGCTCAGGATCGCTTTCGTATGCGAGAACGTCTGGCCGGTGCGCGAGTGAGGCGGATAGGATTATGGAAGGGAGGATGGACGCACGGATGCGTCGAGGATGCATTTAGACAGAAGTGTCTCGAGACTGTATAGTTTTCTTCGTCAATTGGATGGTAGTACGGTCGAATGGAAACGTACTGGTCATTGTGGAGCCTAATCATCTCATCGAGGGACTTGGCTTCCTTGAATGCGGACTTGAATTTCAGCACTTGAACGTGAATCACCCGAAAGATCGGCAAGAGTCAGACCTCCTACGTTCCAAGAACGCCGGAACAGCCAGCTGTTTCCTCCAGCACCACAGGACTCCGAAGCACCTAACCGTCTGCCCAGAGATCATGGTCCAACAGCGGAAGTTCGTTGTCTTCTATGAAAAATTCTTCGTCGAGGGCTTGAACCAGAGAGTCCCAGACATTCCAGACGGGCATTCCATTCTTTAGCCATTTCCAAATCATGTTCCAGATTGGCTCTGATGTATTTGCAAAGATAGCCGCGAGAGAATTGGAGGCAGCAACGTTGCCCATGGACCATCGTTCCTCCGCTGCTTGTAGCAAAAGGTCGAGAAGGAACGCCGAAATGACCCCGGATGGAATTAGCACGGCACGTGCCTATCACGTGGGTGGACGGCAACTATAATATATTAGACAAGTGTCACGCTACCTTTGAATGGCCTGTGCGGAAACTTTACAGAAACCAGCCATGGTTGCAATAGGGTCTTCCCGCGGCCGTAGTCATGGACTACAGACATTATTACCGCGGCCGCGAACCGTGGTCCAAGATTCGCTCAATTGGGGTCCGCTTGAGGAAACGGTTACATTACGTTAAGTAGTGATATGGAATCCTAGTCGTTAGGATTGTTGGCGACTACCTCACCGTGGGGCCCGGCGGAGCTGCCGCATCGGACGGAGTGCGAGAGCAGCCTCGGCACGGAATGATGCGCCAGCATAACCGTAACCTCCAATACCTGGCGAATGATCGGATCCAAAAGATCGTGAACGATTTGAGATGGTATGTCAGGCTTGGGGATGGAACTCACGGCTCCAGAGTTGCAATGAAAGGACGTCAGAGTACAGCTACTAGTACGATCGCTTCTCAAGTAGCTCGATTGCGTCCGAGTACGACCACGTCAGTGTCCATGTACGTCACATCGCCTAACAATCTTCAGGCCTCAGGGTCAAGCAAGATACATGGACCATAATATTTTGCACGCCATGCCGTATAAGTCAGCAGGCTCACGCGTTCATAGTACTGAAAGCACTGCCCACTAGTGGGACTACAGTACGACCGGATGGCAAAGAGTGGCCCTTTCCTTCATTTCGGTTGCGAAAGAACCGTCGAAAGGCATCCACTCACGACTACGGAAAAGAGAAGTATTGCGAGTTGGATAGCCGAGGGCACAATAGACCACTCCATAAAAGAAATGAGGCTTCAAGCTCGCCCCGCCGCTGGCCTGGTTTGCGCCATCGTATCGATTACATAACTCGCTGCACCGCCATCGAAGTAAATAAATCATCTGATGGGCCAGTTGGGTTAGGAACTTTTTGATCGTGGATGGGCGCTTAAATGAACGTAAGCGACAGATACAACCACTCGTTCAGGAAGGATGGAGAGCTTTGCCCGTCCTCAGTGTGACGAGCCTGAGCTGCCGCACACCTCGTGCCGGTGTCGAAACACACTTCGTCAGCGATCAACGTCCTGATTTCTACAATTGAATCTTTCTCTTCAAACGATGGATCGAATTTCTGCGCGATAATAAAGTCCACAGGACAGCGACGAGAGAAGTACTCAGACGAGTCCCAGGTAATGAGTGACATAAAACATACAGATTCACAAATACATTGGTCCGCCGGGTCCTGCCACACCTGCAAGTACGGGTGATCCAAGGCCCGCGGATAGGTAAGCCTCTTTTCCGGCTCGGAGAACACCAGTTGAGAAAGAATGTCGATAGTTAGTGGGTTCGCAAGGGGGTACAGAGATGGGAATGGCACTCCGGGTTGGATGGGTAGCGAACGAATGTGATCTTGTACCTATAGCCAAGCAATATAAGTTAGTCTACGCACGTCATTCAGATACAATTGGACGCTCTCCGGGTGAACCGACGTGACAGATCACGTCCTCGGACGGGATACCGAAATGATGCAGGATCTGGTTCAACTATGCAGATGCAAGACTTCTTCTGCCTTTGAAGATTGGCTTTCCATCGAGGAGCTCAGCGAGAATACAGCCCACAGACTAAATGTCGATGGCAGAGGTCTACGCAGCCCGAGGGATGAGCAATTAGTAACGTAAGCAGGGTCGGAAAAGCGCACATAGTTGGTAAAACCCGTCGTGATTGCTGGTGCACGGTACCATGCTATGGCCACGTATTCCGTCATGAAGTCCTGGTTTTCGACAGGGCTCAAGGCGCCAGTATCAAGCGTATCATAGCCCTCGCGCACGACCGAAACCACAGATCTTGAGTTCACATGCAGCGTTGATACGTATCACTGACATAGAGATACACTTCGCCGAAAATGCCACTGGGCTGGACGACGATGTCCATGTCATACGGGCCTGTTATCTGTTACCGCAAATCGTGTCAGTCACGAGATCGCACCGAGGACATTCACGTTCTTGTGACTCTAAAATGACGCAACAACCTTTGGGGAAGGCTGTGCATCAGGCCTCGTCTTCTAGGTACGACCAACGTCAAGACACTGACTTGATCTCCCGAAGGCAGCGTTTCGTAATCACCCTCTGCAAAGGCGATCGGCACGGATGAATAGCGCGTTTACATACCCGTCAACAGACTTTCCTGGATAAGATGTTGGTGACCTTCCTGATGGCACGCTCTTCGCCCAATGACGTAGCTGCCGGATGCACCCCGGCCGAGTTCCTTGACGAACTCGAACTCGGCGTCGACGTCGAAGGTCGGGTTGGGCGTCTTGAAGCAGTGTCTCTCCGGCTGATTCATCTGAGATCGTTCAACTTGACCCTGATCGGGGTTCAAACGTTCCATTAATGTTGACAAGCCTGCCGACGTGCCCGAGAAAGTAATACAGTCAACTCTGTCATAACGAATACCTCTCGGGAAAAGGCAGAAGCTATGGGTTATAAGAGAGTATGAGGTATTCGAGAGACAGCTATGGACAGGGAAAAATCAAGGGAAGTGTATGTACTCTATTCAAGTTATTTACGAGAGAAATAGTTAGTTATTTTGTCGTCTCTCGTGCCTCGCATCTCGAGCGCTCGTGTATTTCGCCCAAATGACCCCACGACGGCTTCCAGCTGACGTGCAAATGGATCATCCCAAGTCCCCACGTAGTTCAGTATTGCCATCGCACCCTGGAGAGCTTCCTTTCGCGTCGTAGCTGGCTTGACCGGCACAGTGTCTGTATCATCCGAGTCGCTCGAG
>JBBPOC010000624.1:0-15096 GCA_038091235.1 Tylopilus rubrobrunneus | reverse complement strand
GCGGCTTCCGGCGGAGGATACGTTAGGTGCACAACATCGTAACCTTCATGAGAGAACTGCACATCGCGATCTTTGTGAGATAGCATTTTGATAGAGAAATGTTGCAAGACCTGTTCACACCACGCAACTTGATCATCTGGAAGTAATACCAAGAGTGTTGGAGGGTCGACGATGGAGGCAACAGCGTTCTTATAGAAGTGAACCCACGGCGAGGTACTAGTGCCGGACATGTTGGAAGCTGGATGAGCGAATGCCCTTACTAGTAGGGAGAGAGCGAGTACTCGAATGTCTCCCACGTCGCGTCGTCTTCAAGATCAGCGGCGCCAGCCTGGGTGATCGCGGAGTTATCCAGCTGCCGAGCCATGCGTCACCGTGACTGAGCAGAACGACCTCGGTACCAGGGTTTGATAGCGATGTTCAACTTGAGCGTGGATTCCCCGTGACCCCTTCAGCATCGGAAAGCACTGGTGCTGTAGACTCTTAAAGTCGCAGTGTTTTGGTGCTATGTAACTGCCGTTGATCTGTTCAATACACGAACGTCTGAGACCTAGGCTACTATGTAGTAGATGGTGTGTCTGAGTGCTAGTGCAGAAGGTGAATGGATCGAAAGTCCATGTCTATCAATTCCGGATTGATAGAAGGAAGCAGTATGTATATATGTAGAAATGAAACGGAATATCCTGAAACAAACAAAAGCAAAGAGTTACAAGCCAGGTGAGTGGAGTGGTGTAAACTGGTCCCCGATTAGACTTGTGCGATTCTTGCTCCTAGTGGATGGTTTCCGAGTGAGGGGGGTTGAAACTGGGGATGGCTGAACAGCATCGGCGTTAATTTGCCCGCCCTCCGTGCTGCTGAAGGGTGAAAGAGAGGGGAAATCTTCGCCGTTCCCTGGAGATGAGGACTCTAGATATATGGGCCGCGCCCATCGGGATGGCTTGAAGCCATCGAGCCACTGTAAAGTATCGGCGTTAACTTCCCGAACCCGGCGACTCCGGCACCTCCACCCCATCGACCCTATTATCCCATTGCGACTTGAAATCCGTGGTTCGGGTTGATGATTTGACGTACGTTTGGTGGAATCTGTAACATGTCGTTTGACTGGTGCGGCAGATAGCACGCGAGGATCAGATGGAAGGAATAACGGTAGCATATGGCGTGAATCGAGGAGCTCGCCGAGTACTTGGGGTGCTTTGGCAGACTCCCACGATGATTGATCAAAGGTTTTATCGAACAGGAGGTCGACGTTATGTTGTAAGGCGGAGGTGTCTGCCGAAATGCTCGGGGCCTTCGTACTCGTAGATTGGTCAGTAACGGAGTTTTCGTCGATATCTCGATCTCGGTCCCGTTCATTGATCTGACGGTTGGCTCAACACTACCAGACACTAACACAGTCGTATACCTTACCTCCTTTCGTAATGCCTCAACCCCCATTTTAACTCTATGACGTTCCCAGTCCTTTTGTAGTTGTGTCAAGTATTGTAAGCATTCCTCGGTCATACGGCTCTCGTTAACTTCATATTTGTAGTCTCGTACGGCGCGACGCATCTAAAGTGCATCCGATTTGGATCAGCAATGGAGGACAAATATCAGGACCATTGCTACCTGGAGTGGGTTGATACTCTTCATGGCCTGGATAGTGGCAACCAAATCAGAGAAATCGCTGATCGATGACAAACGCTGCAACACGATAGAGCTATCAGCAAACAGGACAGCACATAATTAGAAGAATACCTGAAGCCACAACAGGATATCTCTAACGGGAGATAGATGTGACGCTATTCCTCGCGGAAGGCCCATATCATCTACCCATTCCTCAAGTACAGTAAGGTTCAGGCCGACTTGAATTGCTCGAGACCTACTTCGATTAGAGCGTGTCGGTGCGTGATTCCAAAACTCGTACCGGCACAAATATTTCTTCCTGGTTAGCACGCGGTTGAAAATTTCACCTACAACATTTTACGTTAGCTGTAACATGCAAGACTGGAACGAACGGGCTCACTGGAAGTCCAATACATGACCTGGGACCAAAACTGTATGATCAGCACAGGATTAATATCGGACAACGTTAATAAGGTATGGAGAGCAGTGAGGAAAGACACCAGTTCTCGTAAACCCTTCGATGGGGAAGCATCTGCGAAAATTGCATTTGCCGGAGACCGAGCGCGAGACAGTGTTTGTCGTATAGATGATAGAGTCTTCGGAGTGGTTGTGGTAGGGGAGTTCAAATTGACAGAAGGGGAAGGGGGACGAGATGGGATGAAAGGGGGAGAGGATGGCGTGCCAGGACCATTGCGCTGAGAAGCATTGAGGGGCTGGAGACTAGTCTTCTTCTTGCCGCTGAATGGTCTCAAGAATGACCATTCGGATTCAAATTGAACACTTTCAAGTTCAGCTGAGAGTGGAGCATGCTCTAACAATGCTGCGTCTATCAAGTGGTCTATTTTGCGCTCCGTGAACCGAATGATAAAGACTGTCGGGATTCAACAACGGGAAACAGTGCGCTCGACCGATTACTCACCGAACACAGAGTTAATAACTTGCTCTAGGAGCTCGAATGATCCAAGCATTTCACAAGCGTCGTTGATAGAGTTGTCGCATTGCATTAGATGGAGCCAAACGGTCACATTATATAGCCAAAAGATCAGACAGGTCATGTCTTCGGGGCGGCTCTGGATGCACATCAAGGAAGGGTGATGGAGACCTAAACAAACAACTTACAAAGAATCTCTCTTCGATGACGTCCGTCGCACCGAGGATTAAGTCTTCTAACCATGTCGCATCACAGGTTAGGCATGCAAAACGCGCCATGAGATAGAGAACATTAGCAGGCTGTGCATTCCAGGCAGAAATCTGAGCGTTGACGATAACGGCACTGAAAACACTGTCCAAGTCCTGTGGAGACCAGGCAAGCATGGAGGCGAAGTCCAAAGGAGGAGTCTACCTGGATGCGTTAACGAGGTACCTAGGCGGCAAACAATACCTACATAGGAGTCTTCGTCCAGGTCTTCGTCTTCTGAGTCAGAAGAAGTTGACGAGGTTTCAAGATCGCGTTCTCCCCACCACTGAGTAGGTATGTTCAGGATCCTTGAAACATTATTATAAAGGTCCTTCTGACGATCCCTGCGTTTCAGTAGCTCATCAAGGGCCCGTCTTCTCTGCTCCATCCTACCACCGGTCCAGCCTTCACCCCTCATGGACTCTTCAAGCAATAAGGCAATATCTTCGCGACCAGGAAGAAGTGTGTGTGCGGTGACGATATCGAGTGGTGTCAGTTGTCTTTTGGTCACTGAGAAGGGGGAGCAGCCGTGTGTCATCAGGTACGATACCAAGCTCGGTGGTGCTAATATGGCGGCATGATGAAGTGGGGTCCATCCAGCTAGTGACGACTTGAGTAGTTGTATATACTCGACAAGCAAATACCACTCACCGTTGTCAGCATTGGAGACGTCCGCACCCTGCGCAATAAGAAGCCGGACACATTCTTCACGTTCGACCTCTCTTTCCGAGTCTGATCCAAATCCTTGTATGGCTAGGCTGATCAGCCCGAGTCCATCTTCGTCGCGCGTACTGAGGTCTACATATGGCTGAGATTGGTGATCGGTGAGGATGAACTGCAGAAGGGTGAGGTCGCCGAATAAACATGCGCGTGACAGGCAGTGGCAGACAAGGATGGCCTTCTGTGAGGGGTCGAGTCCAGAGTGTGGAGACAACAAGTGCGCGATTTGACTTGGACTGGGGTACAAGGGGCGGAGATCTGGTTCTGGTGTTAGGTCCACAGCGCCCGGCGTTGCACTGGTAGGATCCATTCCCAGTGCTCTTCTAGATTGGAAGGCTGTCTCGAGGATGAACGAACCAGAAGGGTATTAAGGTACTGATGGATATATCCGTTTCGTCGTTTTGTGCAACCGTCGTACTGAGGTTTTGATTCGGACGGTGCTTTACTGTACCCAGTACTTAGAGATGGCCTGTCAGTGGGTCGAAAGAAGTTGTGAGACTGCGAGTAACTAAGACTACGCGAATTCTTGTCGCTTGGCGGACAAACTTTGCTATGGAGAGCTACTTAGAGAACGGCTATTTCACATAACTCATCGCGCAACCACGGACGTCCTATCAAACGCGCTCAATCTACTTCATCCAGGACCCTATGTCTACGAACAAACGCGTAAAACTGGAAGAAGTTGGAGCACACAGTTCCAGCGACGATTCTCAACGCTCAAGTTCTTCTAAAGGGGAAGACATAACCAGTCATCCTGGCGAGGAAAGTTCATGGAATACGGATGACGAGATTGCTGATGCTCAACGAACGAAATCAAAGAAAACCTTAAAACGCAAGAGGAGGGCTACGGAGCCTTCACAATTTGGCGAGACGTTACGATCCCTCCTCGGCACAGATGCACCTTCGGCTCTTCCTCTCTCCCTCAAACCTTCCGCGGCACACCAAAAAAATGACGCAAAGCTAGAACTAGAAGCGAGGAAAGTGATTCAAATAGAACGCAAAGAAAGGGAGGACAGGGGTAGGATCAGAGATGTCATTGGAGGTTGGGGTGGTGAAAGTGAGCGATCTTTACGAAAGGTCGCGCAAAGAGGTGGTATGTTGTTTGTCGTTGGCACCGACTCGGTGGCTAATGTCCTCACTCATGCGTCTCTATTTCATGCGTGTAGTGGTCAAACTTTTCAATACAATTCAGCAATCCCAACTAGCAGCCGCTGCGACCGAGGAAGAAGCTAAGGCTTCCCGAGGTACTGGAAAGCCTTCACTACCGACTCCGTCACTTGACAGAAAAGACACCAAAGCAAAGAAGAAGAGAAATAAAAGTACCGTCTCCGTTGCGGAGAAACACAGTAAGTAGATACTTCGTCTACGGATCATCCGATGTCATACACATGCTAGGTGTGGCGGACAAGGATATCTTCTTTGACATGATTCGATCTGGCGGGATCGTTTCGAAAGTGTAGTCCATTATAATCAGGTTACCGGCTCCTGGAGAAAGCCCAAATGTAACCGTGTCCGACTTTTCGTTGTAAATGCGAAAAATTGTTGACGGTCAGAAACAAAATAACACTATGCCACTACCAAGGTGTGAAATTCTATGCGCTCTTCTAGTCGACCAATGCATGGGATGTCCTTGGTAACTGAATTCTGTTTTGACCTGCCCTTTAAATTTCTTTAGCACCTACGTCAGTCACCACGGTTTCAACTTTCAAGTTGTACCCTCGTTTTGAGCTATGGAGGCCGAGTACGTACTTGAGACTTCGGCACGTAAGGATGAGCGGGAACGTTAGCTTCATGCACGAGGTCCAGCATACAAAACAATCAACGAGTGTCGTTAACACGACGAGAACATCGTCATTGGGAATATCTGAATTCTGAGATGAGTTTCAAACAAATTGCATGTATTATCTGATTCAAAGTTTAAGCGTTTACTGTTGGTCTGCTCATTGGATCGAGACCGAATATGGATCATGTCGCCTTCATTGCAGTAACCTGAACCGACTGATAATAAATCTCATGATGGAGGGCTGCCGCTCAAGAATTCAGTGACGAGACGGGTATCATACATCTCCTTGTCCATTGAGAAAGAATGGTGATCCGGGAGGCACTACAACGTGGGGATGTTGAGGAAGCAATCACCCGTGCAGATGATTGGAACCCAAGAGGGAATCCCGAGTTCCTTGCAGAGTTGGAACGGACAATGGTCCTGCTAGCATTTGATTCGTCACCATGGGCATCGTTTGCGATCACGGGTTTACGCAACGGATGAAGACTGCGGGAGACGTGAATGTCGCTATTTTGGACAGATTTAGTGAGGCTGGCTTCTGAAGCTTCTTTGGGTGAGCGTGTCGAGTTCTCAAAGGTAATACGATGCCGTTTTCGGTTACATGACAGACACGCTGAGGTTCCTGAACAGGTGGAGGTGCACGAGGGCATGTCATCCAGTGATAATGGAATGGAAGCAAGAGGAATGCGCGAATAGTAGTACAACACGATGCAGACATTTCGCTTGTGGTCATCACGTGAAACCGTGGGAGTCTGTCATGCGTATTGCCATATTGATTAGTCAGCCACGCCTCCTGCTTGCACCTTGCAACGGGTCCATCACTTGGCCGACTGGTCGCGCATACATCCAGCTCCGTCCCGCCAGGTATTTTCACCCCCTCATTTTTCACCCCTTCCCTTCTCCCAATTCCACTGTTACTATTTTCATTTTCATACTGCTTTGCCACTAACAGCATCCCGCAGATACCCTCCCAGATCAGACGACGTTGCCAACGCGTGCATGCCGTCCCATACCACGTCTGAGGACGCAAAGTCGACCACACACAGAGGCCGCCGGGTCCTCGTCCTGGCCAATCCTGACCCTGGTGACTCTAGCAGCAGTGATGATGGTTCTCGTAGCCCATTCCGCAACCATCAAGCCTCCTATACGTCCTTTCACCGCTCCTCTCCATCGATAGTCCCACAATCTCCCTATCGCTCTGCCAATCAGATCGTAATTCCTCCCAACATCACATCCATTTCAAACCCCACTCTTTCTTCGCCCTCCAGCCAAAGCTCTAACGCCGTGGAATCGACCCCTCCCCCAAGCACCCCAGGTCAGGCAGCGCCCCCTGACATCGTGCCTACACTATTCACCCATGATGATGGCTCGTCCGTAAATGATCGTCCTGACTTCCCACAACACTCTCGTATTCAGCAGATCTCTGATAAATCGGGGAAGCCTCGCAGGGCATCTTCGCATCATCGCCCCAAGGACTCCGAAGGCTCACTTCATGTCAGGATCACTATTGTTGTCTTTTTCGTGTCTCCTGCTCCTGCTAACATATGTATGCAGTCTCCAACTCCCTCCTGCAACCTGTCTTCCTCAGAGAGAGTCATCATGGTTACTTACGACTGTCATTCATTCACGACAGTTGATGTCACGCCTGCAACCAGTGCAGCTTTTGTTTGGGAGCGAATTTTTACAGAGGTCATATTTCGCTCTCTCATTCACCACAGTTATTAACTTGACCCTCTAGCTCAAAATCCCTGACGAGGATCAATCTTCTGGATTTGCTATCTACCGTACCCAAGTCAACCGTGCAGCGGTTGGCGAAGCACTAAACAATGACAATTTACTGCAATTAATCAAGGAGCAAGGGGATGGCGAAGGCAATCTCAAGTTCCTTGTATGCCATCCTCACGCGCGAGTGCATGAACCTTCCTTGCCTACATCCCCAGTCAGGTCGATGCCTCCCCCGCCATCAGTCTTCGCCCCTTTGGTACCTCGCTCAAAGGCGTCACAATCATCCCGCCAAGAGAGCATATCATCCGAGGATCCTACCGGTTACGAGCCGTCCGCTGTGTCTGATGATTTTGATGATGCAGACAACCGGAATACGTTACGCCCCCATCGTCAATACCTACCAAACCTCCCGAGCGGTTTCTCGCCATCTCTGACTCAATATCAAACTCGACAACCATCTTCCCCTGTGTCAAGAGTACCATATTCATCATCTCCTGTAGATCGACGACGCCAACCCGATCTGCCAGTTATACAGCCTTCGCACTCCACTCCTACACTAGAGGACACCCTGACTCTGCCTCGTCGGCCGTATCGTAGAGGTTCCATGGCAGACGAAAGAGAAAAAAACCTCCGAGACACTGAACGCGCGATGGAATCAGCTGATGCTGGTTGGGCTCGTACCCCAACTGGCTCGCTAGTCGATAAAGCGAAAATTTTGCGTTCTGGAGATGGTACATCCGCCTCCGATGAGACAACTGTTCGAGAGCAGGAATCGCCTTTGGTACGAAGAGCATCGCGGTCAAGTCCTCGCAGAAGAGTGCCTCGTGTCGATCCTTCAGTTCCTCCGCGTCAACCTCCATCCCGCAAAACGGGAGGAAAGCCTGCTCCAAATGTCCATTATATTACTTACAAGGCGCCAGATCCTGTCCCTGGTTCCAATCCTAGCCGAGTTCTAAGAAACACAAAAAGCACAGAGATGCTTCATAACATCCCTCTTCGGCCCACCCCTAGTCGTCTACAGCTTCGCGGCGCATCCAATTCTACGGTTACGCTCATAAGACCACCAGAACCTGCTTCCGGCCCCGCTTCCCGCCCTCCGCGGCCCCTTCCCCCTACCCAGGCGTCTTTGATTGATAATGGAAACGCCGAGGCAAGCACGGCACCTCGATCCCTCCCTCATCCGCAACCATCGCCTCCCACTTCGGCAAGTCCTGCGACATACCTGCCACCCAGTCAAGAGCCCTATCCTAGACCCCATTCGGCCTCTCCTGCCCAACAACGGTTCCCAAGCGCCAAAGACGTCCCTGGTCACGATGTGCCTCGTGACAGGGACGCACAACGACCTCTTCCACCTCTTCATCACCAGAGCCATTCGGCTAGTAACTCTGTCTCGAAGTTTGGGGACATTCCATTCAGGGAAGATGGATTCAGTGGTACTACGTTGCCTTTGTCATTACGAGCGGGACCGTACAATTCTCCCTCTACCCGACCTGAAACACCACCACGGAGCCCCGTGAGTGTTGCTACTTCCCGTCCCAGTACATCAGCCAGTTCTAGTACTCTCGCATATGCACCATCCGGGACCATCGTGGAGTCGCGACAAAACTCCTCGTCTAGCGGACAAGACACATTATCCGAGTCGACCGTGCGACCCGGCGAGGCGGACAAAGTCATCTGGGACTTCAAAGCACGTGTAGCTGCACAAAAGTTGTCGCAAGAGCCCGACCTTTCTGTCGATACTGTCAGTTCTTTGGATGATTATGCTACAGCAACAACGGCCTTGTGGTCTCGAAGGCCAATCAGTCAACTCGTTCGGGAGGATAAGCTTGGCAGTCCGAAGTCAAGTCCTCGTCCTACCCTAGAAGTGATTACACAAAACCCAAATAACCTACGTGGTGCACCGTCTGGTTTCGGTGTTTCTGACCACGTTCCTCAAACCCAGCCGCCGCCACGGCCGCGCGATCCTCGACCTCGTACACCCCGGGACGGACATAAAAGTACATTTGAAGAGTATACTTGGGCACATCGTCCCCCTCCGGAGGATGTATATGATCGCCTCGAAGAATTCTTCCCCGAACACGACCTTGACAAACCCGTTATCGAAGCCAACTCCGGAGGGACATCACCTACCACCGCTGATCCAGCCCATGGCTTCTCTTCCAATGATCGCGAGAGGCCCAATGTCAGGGGAAAGAAATCAATTCGTATCGTTGCCGAAGAACATAAAAAGCGACTCGATCGTACATCCAGAGCAGAGTCGTCGTATGGTAATTTGCTACGCAGGAGCACAAAGCTGTGGGGCGGACATGTCGAAGAGGTCACTACTTCACAGAAGAAGCCGCCCATCAACAAGCCCGCAGTTGCCGCTTCATCGGGTGGCCCCAGACGTGGGTGATCGGCTGATCAAGAATGTCTTGTTCTTAACTCTCTTTGTAGCGATTTTTAAGTGGGTCCGCGGTGAACTCATAGGCAAGGGAACCTATGGACGTGTCTACCTCGCCCTGAATGCGACTACCGGAGAAATGATTGCTGTCAAGCAGGTCGAGATACCTACAACCGCGAGCGATAAGAACGATAGTCGCCAGGCCGGCTTGGTGCGAGCGCTGAAAATGGAAAGCGAGACACTCAAAGACTTGGACCATCCCCACATCGTTGCTTATCTCGGATTCGAAGAGACCCCAAACTTCCTTAGCATGTAGGTCCTCAGCTTGCTATGTTTCAGATGGCTTAAGATTCTGCAGCTTTTTGGAATATGTTCCTGGTGGCTCGGTTGGGAGCTGCCTGCGAGACCACGGCAAGTTTGATGAAGAGGTTACGAAGTCTTTTACGGCTCAGATCCTTGACGGTTTGGCGTATCTACACTCCAAGAACATCATCCATAGGGTACCGAATTCTTTGTAGTCAACAACACCATTCTGACTTCTCCCTCAGGACCTCAAGGCCGACAATATTCTCGTCGAGAAGACTGGCATCTGCAAAATTTCTGACTTTGGAATTTCAAAGCGTGCCGACGACGACCAAGCAGCATATACCGCGATGCAAGGTACTGTGTTTTGGATGGCACCCGAAGTTATTGGCAGCCAGAAGGGGAAAGGCTACAATGCCAAAGTTGACATATGGAGTGTGGGTTGTGTTGTTTTAGAAATGTGGGCAGGCAGACGGCCCTGGCCGGATGAGGACTTCTTCACAGTGATGTTCAAGGTGTGGCCGCTGTTCATGTTGCTTCAAGAACTGCTCCTCTAACTGTATCACTTTAGGTCTCCCACGAAGGAAAATCACCTCCTATCCCTTCTGACGTGATACTTTCTGATCTTGCCGTGGATTTCAAGGATAGATGTTTTGCGGTGTAAGCATCAGCATCACCTCTACGATACCAGACTGATGGAGTCATTGCAGTCATCCTGATGCTCGTGCGAGCGCCGCGGAACTCATTCAACATCCCTACCTTAAGCTACCTGATGGATGGGTTTTCAATGACTTCAAGTAAATAGTGCGCAAGGACACCGATCATCCTATTTCGATCTCATTCATCTACTTCACGCATTTTGTTGCATCCAAGCTTTTAACGTTCCAATGGTCAGGTCATTGTTCTATATGTGCTTTTATAATGTTTGTGCTTTCTGAACCACGGATTGGCAATAGGGTGTATAGCGCTGGTTCGTGAATCTGAAAGTTACATCGTCAGAGGGGACCCTAACAATGGACATGGTACCGAGTAGTTCAGATAGTCGATAGGATCAAGTATGCCAAAGTCCCATCCAGTGATTCGAGCGATTTGCCTCATGCATCTGACGATCCATAGGTATGAGGTTAATTTCTGTCCTCGCAGTCATCGGGTTGGCTTCCCCAACGATGGGCCCTACTGTTTACTTTGCCCGAATAAATCGACTCTCTAGAGAGGTTATCTGGACGGGCACCGCCCGCTGAAGCGTAGATGTATCGATACGAAGCCACACGCCAAAAGATTGTTCACCCACCTTTTCATCGTAGTCAAACCATTCACGCTCCTGGAATTCAACGTCAAAAGTTGTACCAGATTCCGACCCTTTACATATCCAATTCCCAACCTATGTTGCTATTAGCGTGTTGGTATGATAACACACCTCGAAGTGCCCACCGGATCAAACTCGATGAACTCGAGGCCTCGACATTCCACAACAAGAATGGAGGAGAAGTTTCCTGAATGAGCGTCTTTGTATGCTGTGACGGGAATTGACGTGTCAAACTTGGCGGAATTCTCATACTTGCAGTTTGAGCAACGCCATATCAAGTGTGCGGTTCCATGTTTGCCCCCACTGACTTCGCGCTCCTCCTGACAGGATATTAGGGTCAGTAAGGAGCCAAGGCGAAGACAGAGATCGGTTCACAATGCGATTGAGAGACACGAGCTTTGGGTGTACTTCACGGCAGGAGGTGCACTGAACCTATGTAATTGATCAGACAAGGTACTGTATCATGAGGAGTAATTTACCTTGAAGAAGTACTCAAAGTCCTCGGTAGCAGGTCTCAGATCAGTAACATTCTCCAGCTCAGCTTTGATTTCTAGACTCAATCGCTGCCAAAGGGTTGAACATTGTATATTGAATGAGTGTTCGTAGATGAATCGATAACCTACCACCATGTCGATAAGCTCGGGGCGAGTGTGTGCTTGTTTGGCCCAAAACTCTGGAGTGACCGTTGGGTTCCGAGTCCGACGATCCAGCCAACAGAAAATGCGGTTTCCATTGCAATGTCCTCGACTTGCCTTGGTAGCCAGGCAATTTCATTCCACGTCCCGCGTCTTGGAACGGCGAGACGTAGCGAAGAGAATGCCACTACCTCGCGATTTAGTCGAGTTTGACATCGAAGAGGATTTTCCAGAGTTCTCGGGAAATGACATACCGTCGGGCGCACACATCGCATTGCATCAGCAACGGCAGCTGGCGTACTACATGCGTCTCATCGAGAACGAAATGCCCAAGTTCGTTGGTAAGTGGTACGAGTTTGTGCGTCTTGAAAGTATGTCGAGTGCTTTGCAGCCTTTCGTAAACCCTTTGCTCCACCTACTGCAAGTACGCCCCTCGTCATTCGGTCCGTCGACTACGCAGGCGAAGAACACCCGCTCACCGCGAAGCGAACCGTCGTCGTTCCGGTCGGCCAGCTGCCTTTACGGGACGACTTGTCTATTCACAAAATAAAACTGCTGGCTGGTCCACGTTGGACTCCCGATCCTCCCAAAAACGCGGGTATCCCACTAGACGACGAGCAAGGAAAGCATGGTTACATTCACATTGCATGCGAGGATTTTCCTCAACCGGCAATGAACCTGAAGTGGATTAGCGACACCATCGACGAACTTATCTCCACGGCGAACGTGCGTTTCTGTTTCAGCACCGTATAATGTTCAAGGCACACCCAACATGTTATTTCAGGACGAAAAGACGGTTCATTACCAAGACCTCCCTTTAGATACGAGGCATATCGAGGCGAAAGTCAAGAAAGCGAAAAGGGGAGATCACGCAAGGAGACGGACGTCTCGACCTAGTCTGAAGGATTTCCCGAAGGAATGGTTACCCCAGCTTCCATTACCACCGTCTAATGTAGCGCCTTCTGCTCGCCAGTAGCGTAGACTGTTATTGCATTTATTTCGGCAAAGTCGAATAATGGAATCCGTGATCACTCACACGAGTCAGCTTACCGTGTGACGCAACCACTGCCGGTTCTTTGCTTCCAACGCCACGCCGACACGCTGCAATGCCCAAAATTCGTGCATCCGTAGTGCAGACGTGCACTGCGTGTTTCAACCTGGCTGACACCCTTCAAAAGTTTGAGAATTTGACAAGACTCGCGAGAGAGCGAGATAACACACAGCTCGTGGTTTTCCCTGAAGCCTTGTGAGTGACTCTTTGGTGTGGTCTCACTATGCATGGACCGTGATCACTTGTAGTATCGGCGGATACCCCAAAATGTCGACATTTGGCTGCGTTGTAGGGGAACGCAGTGCTGAAGGTCGCGACGAATACCTGCGGTATCATAAATCGGCGATCGAGATACCTTCTCCCGCGATCTCGCGCATCGAAGCGGTCAGTAAGGAGACCGGAGTTTTCGTCGTGATGGGCGTCATTGAACGCGACGGAGGCACGCTGTACTGCACGGCGATCTTTGTTGATCCCGTGGAGGGACTGGTTGGCAAGCACCGTAAACTGATGCCAACGGCCACTGAAAGGCTAATTTGGGGGATGGGGGACGGAACCACGCTGCCTGTACTGGATAAAACGTTTACAACGTCCGAGAGTGAGGTAGTGACAACCAAGATCTCGGCGACAATCTGCTGGTGAGTCTCAGATGCCACAGTACTTTCACTCACTTGACCAGTTCCTGTACACAAGGGAGAATTACATGCCACTGCGTAAGTGACCGTGTCTGGTGATGGCCACATCTGATTGAGAGCTGTGGGATCAGTGAGAAGCTATTATTACTTCCTAGGCACCCAGATCTATTGCGCGCCCACTGTGGACCATCGCCCGGTTTGGATCAACTCGATGGTTCACATTGCGGTGGAAGGACGCTGCTTTGTCCTGTCAGCATGTCAGTTCGCCACCGAAAAGGATTACCCCGATGGCCACGCCGTCGGAGACACAAACAATCGTAACCCTGACAAGATCATGATCAATGGAGGAAGTGTAATTGTCAGTCCTCTCGGCGCGGTCCTTGCGGGACCGTCCAGGAAACCGGAGGACGTGTTGACTGCCGAGCTAGATTTGGATGATGTTATAAGGGGCAAATTTGACTTGGACGCGGTCGGACACTATGCACGACCTGACAGTACGTGGTGGATTCCTTTGACTTTGATGATAGCAAGCTGAGTGGAATCGAGCAGTTTTCAAACTGACGGCGAATATCTTGTGATGCAATGTGGTGTACAGAACTAGCGGGTGGATCATGACTGTATTGTGTACCGGGGTGCCTGAGTGGCACATTTAGGACAAGGCGATGTGGGTCAATTCAAAGGGCTTTATTCTCCAACAAGAACGACCAAAGCACGCCAGGCAAGGCGCCGCTCGAGGGTACATATATAAAGTGACAGGGAGTGGATTGAAAGAACAAACGCAACCTGAGTCAGTCTGGTGTACTGCGCGGCTGGCCATCGCGGATAACCCACAAAATTTACCCATACTTTAACGATGGTCACGCACCACTCTGCCGATGCCAGGACGGCACTCATGGCAAACTACATTGCGCGGTACGCGAACCCGCAGGCGGGTACGCATGTTGTGCGGACAACACCATGCCTGCCACGGCCAATGGGAATGAATGCAAAGAAGGGAAGGGATGCATTTGGGACACAAGGGAGGACGATCTACAACGCAAATGCGCATCCGATCAACCAGGGAGACGAAGAAGACGCGGCGAGGACAAACGAAGAGGAGCGGCGGCGAAATCACTGGAATCAGTTCCTGATTGCTGCTCGGGGAGACTTTGAAGAAGGGGAGCAGAGTTTTTCGTCGTCGTCGTCGTCGTCATCGCCGACGATGAGCGCGACGGCGGAGTTGGCGGGGGCGGAGGAAATGTTTGCGCTGTATATTCGGGATGTATGAGAAAAAAGAAATAATTAATGCATAATTATGTACAAGCGCCACTTGAGGCAAATAAAGGGCAACAAGAGAAGAAACTTGTTTCGCTTGTTGGTTCCTTCCCCAGCCCGAAAAAAAATCGCTTTAGTTTCGACCACTTCAACGATGCCTGACTCGTACGTATCTTCTCGCGTCGACTCTTTCTCTCCTTCCTCCAACGGTCTCCCAAATGGTTCCAGTCCCGCTGTCCAGCAGAACACGCCCGGCATATCCCCAGTCATTCGCAAGAAGCTCATGGGCTACGTCGGTTTCGCAAATCTTCCCAACCAGGTCCACAGGAAGAGCGTCCGCAAGGGTTTCCAGTTCACTGCCATGGTCGTTGGTAGGTTTACCCTCGTTCCCCACTCGCGCGGCTTGCTCACCTTTACTCCAAGGCGAATCCGGCCTCGGAAAGTCCACGCTCATTAACACTCTCTTCAACACACCTCTTTACCCTCCCAAGCAACCCTCGCCTCCCTCTGCGGAACACCCAAAGACGG
>JBBPOC010000623.1:0-15100 GCA_038091235.1 Tylopilus rubrobrunneus | reverse complement strand
TACCAACTTCCTTTGGTCGTTCTCTTGTGTGAATTCACTCGCCCTACGATCGCCCGAGGGCCTACCAATCTCGAATGGCATGAGGTGCAGACCCTATTCCACGAAATGGGTCACGCAATGCATTGTAGGTCATTTCCACGACACATCTATCACGAGTGGCGCTGATGATGATGCGGTAGCCATGATCGGTCGAACAGAATATCACAACGTTGCAGGCACCCGCTGCGCAACAGATTTCGTGGAGCTGCCATCAATCCTCATGGAGTACTTTCTCAATTCGCCCAAGGTCCTGTCCTTGTTCGAAGCCGATGGTGTCTCACTGTCGACCCAGACAGGCAACCATCACGAAGATCCATGCACGTTCATCGATACGCACGGGACGATTTTGCTTTCCGTGCTCGATCAGATGTACCACTCTTCCGCCGTGCTTGAACCAGGGTTCGGTTCGACGGCTACCCTGGCGAACTTGTACAACACGCGTGGTCTTGTCCCGCACGCAGACGGAACGTCTTTTCAGACACAGTTTGCCCACTTGTATGGGTACGGGGCAACGTACTACTCGTATTTGTTCGATCGCGCGATCGCGTCACACGTGTGGCAAAAGGTGTTTTCGGACGAGCCGCTGAATCGCGCGTTGGGAGAAAAATACAAGGCCGAAATTCTACGGTACGGTGGTGGAAAGGATCCTTGGCAGATGCTTGGTGCATTGTTGGACGCACCACGGCTTCAAGTAGGCGATGAGGAGGCCATGCGAGAAGTAGGTAGATGGAGGGTAGAGGAAGGACCAGTGTCAGAGCGACACTAGGCTGCCCTGACTTTGGTTGATCATGTTGTGCCGGCACGAGTACTTTGAATGTCATTGTATTCCAAGACAAACCGACAGTAATGGCTCGGAAGGACAAATAAGATGTGCGAGTGTCACTAGTATACAAATGCAGCAGAAATGTGGGGGAATCATACATATCAGAATAATGATATTTCGGTTGGTAGAATAATGCTGGATGCGAAAAGGTCATCTTAGTGGACAGTCAGCAAGTTAATGTTTTGGCAGGTAGATAAAAGGCTATGCTCACGCTATGACACCTTCGAAACGCAATTCTTGCTCCATCCTCCGGACCGCTTCTTGCATGGAATGTAATTGGTGTAGCTTTGTCTGTTTCGACACGAAGTCGCTTTGAGTGTCGTCCGCAAACATAACATGAGGCAGCTGCAGCATAGAGAGATCAATCTCTGATAGAGGTTGGGAATCGATGGGGTATTGGGAAAGTGTGGGTTGAGAAGTTTCTGCACCAAGAAGTGACATCCAATCTGGATTGACCTGCGAGAAGTCGGAGGTAAGAGACTTTGTGTAGGAATCCGCAGGTATATTGGTCGGAAGAATAATCGAGGAAGGGGCGAATGAGTCGCTGCAAATGGATTGTAACAAGTTATCTAGGTCGGAAAAATCGTCCGGCGCAGATATCGCACTCTCTAACGTTGCTGTATGGTTCAAACATCAATTACACCATAGTAGGCAGACATAGACACTCACGAGGCGGGCACTTTGGCGCGTATTTCGTGTTTACAGGGATTTTGTAATCCTGAAACATCTCTACTTCCCACGGCGCGGAAAAATCTGGCTTGGTTACATCAACTGGAGGCGGGATATCGAACAGCGTGTTAAAATTGGTATTGAACCAATCATCAACAGAATATTCGTTTCCGTCAGAACCTGGAAGAGGGCTGGCCGTTGAATCACTCGGACATTGCGGTATCCCAGTGGCGCTCGCGTCAAAATGAGACCATTTATGATGGGGTAACACTTCAATCGTCTCAGCGGGTGGGGGATATTTAGGGAGAAGTATCGGCGAATTGTCCTTCGGTAGCGTGTCGATACCGTCCGTGCTGCAAGGTGGTGACAGGAGGCACGACTGCAAAATTGCCGAGAACCTACGAACGAAATTATGAACGGTGTTGTGTAATGGGACTAGGAAACATACCGTAAACGTTTGATGGGCCGACTGAATGCGGAGGATAGCTCGTTAACTGGGTCTATAGACGACCGGCGACGTTTGGAACCAGCAATCGCAGCAGGTGCAACATCCTCTTCTTCTCCGCTGTCGTCCGTAAAAGAGTCGGAAAGGACAGGTACAGGGGAGGCTGTAACCCATGTATCAGGAGAGGGATACGAACCATGAGCAGCCTGTAAAGTGCTCTTTCAGCCAAGATATCCTCTCCTACCTCCAGTTCTCTCGCACCTTCGGATTATTGACTTTGGTTTGTCGCTCGACCTCGACTGATCCCTCATCTTCCTCCGGCATGCCTTTTATCATGGCGTCCAGATCTTCTGTGAGAGTACTCCTGGCGAGGATCGATGGGTAAAGGCCCTCTGCTGCCACCCTCATTGCAACGAAGGCATGTCTGAGCTCGGGAGTAAGCTCCCGTCGCGGATCCTCTTCAACTAGCGCGCGGTAAGCCGCGTTGAGCATATCAGCCCTGCTGTTCAAGAAATGTTCACGGCGTAGAGTCGTCCAACCGATCCGGCGACGGGCATTGATGAACCATGAGTCGATAGAAGAAACTCGGCAGGAGGAATCAGCTGCGATCCGAGCCTTGACATCTCGGGAAGGATACGGATTATGGAGATTTTCCAGTAACCATCGATATGCAGGAACGGCAGAGGAAGAGCTTTCTGTGTGCGAAGCCAACGTTGGGGGAAGAGTGGGATAATGCATGTCGGGGCTCTCGTCTGAGCGTAAGGACTTGGGCCGCGCATTGAGGTCCAAAGCATTCATCTGCTGAATCATGGCATCACAGTCGATGCGTAACTGAGCGGAGAAGTCTGTTTCCTCGCGTTTAACACGTAAGTAGCAGCTTGCGATGATAAAAATGCGGGAGGCGACAGAGTGAGCGAGGGACAAAGTCATGTTACCAGCCGCTCCTATCTTCGCTGCGGTGGATAAGGCATTTGGGAGGACCGACAATGACTCGCAATAGGAAGCAAGTGGCATTGAACCAGTCTGTAAAACATCCAGGAATTCAGTTTCGGCAAAGAGCAGTCGCTGTATGAGATCGTCGTTCATGACGAGGTTGAGTGAGAGAGTCCTTTGCCAAGGCGTTTACTTACATGTACTCAGGTCCATTTGCATAGAACAATGCGGACATTGAATACAACCAATTATGTAAGCACAAAGGAATGTCGGCTGAGCTTCCTTCCAATACATCACACCCAACTCCCCATCAAGCTCTATCCATGTGCCACAACTCATCAGACGCATTCACAACTGAACTTCACAATATTCTGCACATCGCAAATGGGCTGAAGGAATCAACCGCACTGTTTAACACGTCCCCCCCGTCTGGTGTCAGGACCCCCCCATCATTGGTTGCGATTGACTTGATTAACTTACCGAGCCCACCACCATTACTACCCTCGCTTCTTAAGGCAGGCTTCAGTCCGGAGATTTCTGCCGCAACGAGCAAAATATATCAGCTCCACGCTGAGGAGCTTCGGAAAAATGTTCAAGTGTCTATCTTCGCTGCATCGCATAGAATAACATCGGAACTCCCTGCTACCGCATCCCTAGACTTATTGGTCAGAAAGATCGTATCCACTGCCACAGAAGTATATCAGCGGCGCCTACGGCAGTGGAGCGAAGACATAATTGAACGCGTCAAGCAAGCATCAAAGCCGCCGGCCAAGATAGCAGCCTCTGGGACTACCCGTACTTTTAACCACGTTCGTATTTTCATTGCAGAGCTATGACTTCTTATGACTCGCTCACCAGGAATGTGTGCCATTATTGGAGCGCTTTTTCAATGAAAATCCATTTCCAACGCACGCGGACAAGACGTTCCTCGCTCAAAAATCGAATATGGAGTACAGACAAATCCATGTATGGGTGAGAGCTCTATCTATCTGTCCAACCGTTGGTACGTTGTTGACCAACTTTCACCCCAATACAGTTCCAAAATCGTCGCAATCGCACCAGAAAGGAAGGAAAAATATTGAGAAAGAAGCCGGCATATGAATGGGCAACTCAGTCTTTGGACAAACCCAACGAGTGTATGAAAGGTCATATGGTCGACTTCATCCGTCGAGCTCCCGAGTCCTCTGAGAGAATAGTTGAGGTAAACTTTCTTATAAACGACGCAAAATCAGGATACTTATCCTCTTGATAGAATGAAGTTACAAAGAATAATATGCCAAAGGGTGCCTTCACACCGTCTTCACCACCCCACGCGTTTCCGTCGTCTTATCCCCCCGCCTGCCGTTACGATCCATTCCCTTGCAAGAGCGGTCCTGTCTACTTCAGCACACCAGAGTGGAGACGCGTTCCGGATGGGAAACAACCGCCTTCCTCCTCGACTAGCGTCGACGACCTAGTGGATATATTTTCTCGTTTGAATGTCCGAGATTCAACACGTTCCAGGGCGTCTCCCAAGTTACATTCACATGCTGCGACAGCCGCAATTACTGTTATACCATCCCGCGCACCTCATCCATCACTGATAGTCCGCAAGTATTCCCCCCCTACAACCATTCAGTTTCGCCCATTGGTCAGCGCACCTGTCTCCTGCCCGAAAGCTTTTCAAAGTCCTAGCCCTACCTCGAAACCCGTTACCTTGGTACCACCCTCGGTCCCACGCCATAAAAATCAGCTCCCTGGGAAACGGAAGACTGCTCCTCTACCGCGACGTTTTCCTGGCCGAATGCAGGATGCTCGGCGAGACACTACACCTTCTGAGAGTTCATCGACGTCTTCCTCCTCGCCTCGCTTGTTCTCCACGGACTGTGATACTCGCAATCACTCCTTTTCCAGCATCAGTTCACACTCCACGCTATCGGACACAGCAAACATCCAGGAATTATCCCGGCTGTTTAGGCCATCATGTCTCTCCCCTTCCAACAGCCCAATTCATCTCGGTGGTTTGGGAGAGATAACAGCTATCTCCCTCTCGACCGTTCCGTGAGCAACGCATGACGGACTTATTGCTGCGGCTTTTGACGCAGTAAATGCTCCCCTGTCATCATCCCTACCGTCGAGGCTTCTTAGGGAAATGGGTGAGGACCACACGGCACCCGAATTTCAACAGAAACGCGAAAGCTGTAGGGTCTCCCTAACAGTTCTAATCGACTATCATGCGCGCCTGAATGCTACCTGTTTGTTCACAGGACAAACAGTCTCGCATCGTCTCATGGTTCACGTAAGGCTAGGGCGTGTTCTCTCTGTCTACGTAAGTGACTATGCAGTGTGAATACGTATTCACACTGCACCCTTGAAAACAATTTTAGATACTTGGTTTTGACTACTTTACCCGTTCCATATGTGCCAATGAGGTGCCTCACAGTGTACCACTTTGTTTCGCAATTTGTACTCACCCATAAGTCCTGGCCAGTAATATGGGACACCAGCCGAGGGTAGTCAATGTAGACAAACGTGAAGACAAGCCAACGGTTGATCTGCATGGAAAGACTTTGGTTGTCAAACATAATATACTTTCATCTCAGTGCAACACCGACGACAGGGCGATTTCTGGTAGTAGAATGCAGTGCGAAAAGTGTGAATAGGCAGGTAATGAAGCTGTTATATAAGACTCGGGAAGTGCCGTCTGGCGGCAGAAACCTGGCTTGTTGTAGGGCAGTCGATTCAGAAAATTACTACATAGATTGTAGATCGGCAGCAGAAACAACATTTACATAAAGGGCTAATTAAGTTGAGAAAACCAGTGGACTATTACAAAGGAATATGAAGACCAGATGCCAGTGGCCTGGGTCACGGTACGGGTGTAAGGGCTGGATAATACATCAAAGAATGTAGTAGCATGGCCAGCCTCCAGGGATACCTAGACCCGTGTTTTGGCACCTTCAGGTGACTCGCTTCTGCGCCTGTGCTTGCGAGTTGCACAAGACTCCATGAATGCTAACTTGAAGACCCCATGCTGTCAAGTCCTGGGGGTGAATATTCGCTTCGGCGCCTGTGCTCGCATTCACTCCTGGCATGAGACCCAACGTACACATGACTAGTAGGTATGAAAAAGAAACTATGAATGAAAGAGGATCAACCATGAGCAAAGCCTTCATCATCGTGTCATCCTCTTTCCATGTCGGGGCGTGATGGTGCGCACATCATTGCCTAGAGTGCGTGGCATGCTGCACACATTGTTGTTGTTGCTGTGCGGTCACCACTGCCCACATCACTGCATGGCGAAAGGAAATGGGTCACCGGTGGTGGTCACATAGCCAGTGATGGACTCGTGGCATCCATCGTTCCCCTGCCAGTGTTTTGTCTTCATGTATACACTTTATTGGCACCTTCTGGCTTCGAGAGCGGTCCTAGGAATCGGCTGCACGCGGGAGAGGAACAGTACACGCGTTCTAGAGTGTTGAATTCGACTTGTTTTTCCCGGAACCTCTGGGCAAGTGCGGGGGAGAGGTAGGGTTGAACGCGCTCAAATGGGATGTTCAAGTTTTGGCAGCAGCGAGGAAAGTGTTTCGTCTTGTGTTGCACGCTGGAATAGATCCGTGATGCAATCGACGCCGAAGTAGTGACCACACGGTGCGCGGATCTCAGTCCCATAAATAGGATCCTGACAGACGATGCAGTCATGGCCAGTCGGAATGCTGGGACCGTCAGCATGGCCTAAACATCTCGAGATGGACGCACTGGTTGGCTATAAAATGCTTCAAACTTGCAGCAGCGTTTCTATACAAACATCGGTCAGGAGTCGTCTTGGGAAAACAGTTTACTCCTACTTGACAGTATGTCGACGGCTACGATCCTGCTCATCTCTCGCCCTTGATTTCACATCAGCAGACGCCCAATAGAGCTAGCAAGCTCTGGGCGTCTCTGTGGCGCCTGCTGCTCAACGCCAGCGTCCCTTCCTGCGACGCGCCACTGCGCCAACGTCCTATCTAGGTCAACAATGACAAATGCACGCGCCTGCTGCGACAAATCATCCAGAGTGACGTGGTAATAATTGGAGCGGATTTGGAGGACGCGCGTAACGACGTCCATGGAGGAGTGAATCGAGGGCAATAAGGATAGGAGGTTCACGGATAGGGGCTCTTCGCCACTCAGGCCTCTCTGTGAGTATGTCCGGACACGGCTCTTTGTTGGACAATCTGATCACCCTTAGTCAACGTGTCATCGTCTGGGACGTTGCGCGACGTACATCCTGTGGTGGTCTCGTGCATACCGCTAGTCGCCGCGCGTCATGGGCACAGTGTCCGCCCGGCAGTTGCAAAAGAAATCTCACAATGCTCGCCGACCCATCCGTCGTCGTGCATTAGCGAACCATGAATTGACCCGCAGAGATGGGAGCGTTATACCGCTCGGCTATGAGTGCTTTGAGCTCCGATGGTGAATAGGGATTCGTGAAGGAGCCAGGAATACACCTCCGGGATAAAGGTAGTGGTGTGGAAGGGTGACGTTGAGGATGTTTTCAGGTTCAAGGTTGAGGGAAAGGGGGAACATGCGGATGATAGGCTGAGACAACACTCCACGAACGTTGAGAACCGAGCCGCTACGTCGTCGGCGACGGCAAGTGCAGTATTACTGACGTCTCTGAGAGTTGACGCTCGAGAGATCTCGTCCAGCAGTGACGTCCAGGAGAAGTCGAAGACCGCGAACTCTCCGTCTAGAATTTAAACTACCACCGCAGATGCAAGATCTACTTCTGCGCAAGTGAGTTTACCAAGTAGTTTGGCGTCCATGGTGGCTGTGGTGGTGGAAGTTAAACCCACCACATGTAGCACTCACCGACTAATTTCCGGTTACCAGCGGGCTTGGCCCTGGCTTGAAACCGGCCGTTGAACTGCTTAGTCAGACAATAAGGACTGCGACTCGGAATGTCTCTTGGAGACTCCAAAGGTTGCCCGCATGAATGCATGAATGGAGACAGGTCCACGGAAAACGTATCGCATCCTGAGCGCTGATTTTCACGGGCCGGAGCGTCATAGCTAACTAATTATGTTCGTTTGGAAACGCAGAAAAGAAACTTGCGAAACTTGAGATAGCGCTTAAGCGAAACAATGCGGAGTTTAGACCTAAGCCAGATCTGTTGGGACACCACTTCGCTCTCGAGTCTCGAGCCCCTCCGTTGAACACACCCATCCGCCATGATCGACTCAATGAACTTACCCGACCCACGTCCACTTTTGCCTTCACTCCTTGAGGCAGGCCTTAGCCGCGAACTCGCTACCGCAGCTAGCAAACTTTACCAACAACGGGCTGAGGAGCTCAAACAACGTACTGAGGTAATGCTCACTGCAGCATGGAAAAAGATGGCAGAACTTCCTGGGACATCAGTCTCGTCACTTGACCTACTCGCGGAAAAAGACCTCTCAGCCTTCACGGAGGTGTACCTCCGCTACCTCGAAGAATGGAAGGAAGAAATGGTACAACTTTTATCGAGGGTTCCGTTCAAAGGAGCTTCTCCCTCAAGAATTTCTCGTCCATTTAATCATGTCAGTTGTATACCTGTATCTATGCATGCACTATTTCTGATTCATTGTACAGGAATATTTGCCACTGCTGGAGCACTTTTTCAAAGAGAGCCCATTTCCGACGCACACAGATAAAGTCTTTCTCGCAAAGAAGTCAAATATGCAGTACAGACAAATTCACGTATGGGTGAGGATCTTCTTCTGGTTTGCTGCTCCTGCCGTTGATGAAGTGTGCAGTTTCAGAATCGCCGCAATCGCACCAAGGAGGCCAAACCAGTGAAGAGAGTATCGAGATCGGAGGGGACATTAAAACCCCTGGACAGATTATGCAAGCGGGTCAAAAATCACGCGGTCAAACCCGTTTCTAAGTCTCCAACCCTTTTAACGTGCGTCGATGATCAGGTGGGCCCTTTTTAAGCTACGGCATCGGCGTGCCCTTCCCTTGGTAGCTACTTACGAAGCATGCAGAATAATGCATTGAAGTGTATATTTATTTCGCCTCCACCACCGCACGCATTTCCAGCGTCTTACCCCCCGACATGTGCCTATGATCCATTTCCCTGCAAAAGTGGCTTGATATCCTTCGGGAAGCCAGAATGGAAGCGTGTACCCTGCTCTAAACCCCCTGTTTCTGTCTTCACCAGCATCGACGATCTAGTTGGGAAGTTCTCCCAATTGAATGTTCGTGGTGATAATCGCATCAAGGTCTCTCCTCAGTCATTTGCCGCGACAGCCGCAATCACTGTTATACCATCCCGCGCACCCCACCCGTCTCTGATGGTCCATAAACACGCTGATTGCGCTCATGATATGTTGAACCACTACCCCACAACTCTCGTAGCCACCCCGCAATTACACGCTTTCCAGGGTCTCGGTTCAACTTCGAAGCCCATCACCCAGACACTCTTTTCGGAACCATCTCACAAGCGCGAGCCCTCTAAGAAGCAGAAGACTGTCCGGTGGCCGCAGCGTTTTCCCACCGGAATGCAAGATGCTGAACGTGATACTTCTAAGCCTTCCACCACTAACCCATCTCGCGTGTTATCTATGGGCTCGGATAGCCGCAGCTGCTCTCTTTCAGTCAGCTCACCGTCGTCTCCGGCCAACACCATACCTCTGCAGGACCTTTCTGGCTCACTGTCCTCAAGCCCTCCTATCCCGTGAACTTCATCGCCAGGACTTTCCCCCTGATTCATCTGGGCGTTAAATCTCGGCCTCGCAAAGCAGCAGATAGCTCGCTTGCCTCTTGCTGCTCTACTCCGTGCCGACCTTACATCTTTGAGTCGCGGGACCCCCCGATGTGCCGTGGAATCGCACATGTGCTACTTATAAGACGCCCAGTCTATTGTGTAGCTTTCTTTCAGGGAAAGAAGACAGCTTAGTGATACCCCTACGGTTGGCCTTTGGACAATACAGAGCGTGTGGATGTATACACTACGGACAATGTATTCTCGTCTTCAAGATACATCTCATGTAATGTTTTGCACATTATCCCTCAAATACTTATCAACTGACGCGAACTTGGTGCGTCTTGGAATGCTGCGTGAGCCATCGCCTGTTAGCTAAAATGATTGCAAAGTTGTATTTAATGAATTAGTGTACAGATGCATCGATGAGATAGGTATCCATGGGATGGTCCACTGCTTGCCCCGATTTGATACACAGGAATATGCTAAGGAAATAAGTAATAGCCCACGTGGTTACGCTGGTTTAGGAGGGAAACGAGTCGGGCAGTTGTAGAATAGAGAGATCAATCTCCGAAAGAGGCAGCGAACCGGTGGGGCATTGGCGAAGTATGGAATCGAGCGAAGAATTAGAGGGTTCCCAGTTGAGGAGTCCAGTCCAGTCGACGGACTCTGATGACATTAAGTCTCGAGGCACAGAAAAATCGGCGATCGAAATGTTGATAGCTGGATTCACGATCTCCGTAGGTGCCACCAATCCTCCGCTTTCCAGTGATCGAAGAAAGTTATCAAGCTCGAGCGAGTCCAGCGACGACTGGTCTCCAATGGCTACCGATGAATGTCTGTTAACTGCAGCAAAGCGGGGCAAAAGGGGACACTTACGAGTGTTGAATGACTTAAGCGGTAGTCTCTGCGGTTCTTCGGGGGGGAGGTTATAGTTCCTGAATAACTCTACTTCCCACTGTGCTGACGGCTCGGGTTCGACAACATCAACAGGTGGCGGAAGAGTGAAGAAAGTATCAAAATTGGCATTGAACCATTCATCGAGGCTATCGTCGCTTTCCAGCGTGGAGAGTGGGCGGGGATCGGAAGTAGCATGAAGGTATGGTTCGCCTATGAGCTGCTCCGGACGTTTCGATGCACCAGTGGCATTTATATCAGACAGGGGTCGTTTGCGAGAATGTAACGTGTGGGTAGAGTTCTGGGAAATTTGCATAAGGCGCGGTTCCTGATTACGGGGAAGAATATCTAATGATACTCCCGAGGACAAGTAATTTTCGACTGAATGACAAGTAGAGCTAGATGAACAGGGACATAAGGCAATGCAAAGTAAGAGGACGTCCCAACGTACCGCACATCTTTTCTGCGCTTTGTAGTTGGCGTAGAGATCCCGGTACCAAGAGTTGGCTCCGAGCATGACAAACGGCGTTTACGACCAACGAGAATCGGTGGTAAAATTTCTTCTTCTTCCTCGCTGTCATCCGTAAGAGACGCGACGAGAGGGGGGACCGGTGACGAGGAACACGAGCCATCAGAAGAGTAGTAATATTGTGCCACCGGCTGCTTGTTCTGCAACTCCGCTTCTGATGTCTCTGGGAAATCCACCACTCCGTTAAACCCGTTTCGCTCACCCGGCGACACTGTGTCTTGATCTGTCACATTCTTTACGACAGTATCAAGGTCGCCAGCGAGAGCGCTCTTCGTGACCGTCGATGAGTAAAGACTTTCTGCCGTGACTTTTACAGCGATAAAAGCGTGAATGACGTTGGGCGGGAGAGGGCGGTTAGGATCTTCGTCGATAAGAGCACGATACGCGGCATCCAAAGTATCTGCCCGACAATTATTGAAGTAGTCTCGACACAACGCCGTCCAGCCCATTCGTCTTCTTGCATTGATGAACCACGTGTTGACCGAAGAGAGGGGGCAGTTGTGTCTCTCTGCCAAGGATGCTTTGACCGTCGACGAAGGGTAAGGGTTCGCAATGTTCTCCAGAAGCCAGGAATAGGCCATACTGCTGAAAGACGAGTTTTGAATGGAGGAATTGGAGCGCGTTCGAGAATCAAGGGAAGGGGACGCTGGCTGGGAAGTAGGAGAGAGACTGAGCCTGTCCATAGAGTTGAGAATATTGCTGAAGTCACTGCGGAGTTTGCTCTCGAGGTCTTGGTTCACTTTCTCGAGTTCGAGGAAACAAGATGCTATACGAGCTGACCGAGACGCTGCACAGTGAGAATCAGCGGATGTTCCACGAGCAGTATCACAGAGGAGGGCTGCCAAAAAGTCATCCTGAGGTAACGCCATGGGAGTAGCGGGGGATAGTGCAAGGAAGTCCTGTATCGACGGACCGGCCAGAGCTTAGGCACAAATATGGACAAACATCCTATTGTTCCCCAAAAATGTCAACTACCCCTATATACCCCAGTGCCACTTTCTAGGCCCGGGTGCACTATCGACTATAATCTTCTCATGCGCTCATATTCGATCGAGTCAACGTTTATTACAGTGAAGTAGAATCATCTGGTGGTTCAGATCACTTTCACAGTACAAGCAGAAGCCAGTAGTTTACACTCGGTACAGAACAATGTCACTCAAATCGCTTCTGGAGCAGTCACATGAAAGAAAGATAGGAAAAAGCGAGGCATTCCCCTTAGTAGTAGTCTTCCCTTCCGCGCATACCGCCAGGTCCCGCCGCAGCGTTAGCACCCCCACCGAATGAGGAAGATTGACTTTGTCTCCCAGCGCCACCCATGAAGCCATGCTGACCTTCTTCCTCTTCTTCTTCGTCGTCCTGGCCGTAAGCGTTCGGATTCCTGGCACCTCCTTGCATGCCTTGACCCATGGCCTGGTTTCCTCCCGCTCCACCCAGCCCCGGCGCGATGCTGCTGACGTCAACCCCATACTTCGAAGCGACGGAAGAAAGAGCCTGCCAACGAGTTAGCAAAAAGTCATGAAACCATGTGGGTTACACCTACAGTGTTGACTATGGGAGCGTAGGTGGACCAACTACGCAAGTCCGTAGGCTGGTTGCCGGCTCCTTGCTATAAGACGACACGTTGAGATGGACCTCGCATCAGACAAGAAACTGTTCCGTACAGGATCATCCTGGCCACGCTGCATATTTCCGTATCCCTGGCTTTCCTCCTCCTCCTCGTCGGCACCCCCGCGACCCATGGTTCGCTGGGAGCCGTCTATGGGTATCGTCGTCATCGGCTGGTCACTGGTTCTCAAGGAAAGGGCACTACTCACAACCGCCTCGTGACTGCTGGCCCTGGGGGTCGCCGTACTCGTCACCGCCGGCATGACCGCCAGCCTGACCGTATGATTCTAATCGGCGTTTATCGTCAATGATCAATCAGCCGAAGCTATCACAAGTAGGGACCAACCCTCAGACTGGTAAGATCCCCCTTTAGCTCCAGAGGAGTCCCGCTGGCCAAAACCGAAGAAAGACTAGAGACGAGTTAAACCGGCACGAGGCAAGCAGGCACCTTTGCTTACCATGATTGTATCGGTGAGATGTTGCGAATTGTGGGGTACCGAACAATGTTCCTATCAGCTTTTATACAGCCAATAAGCACTGCATGATATTCTATTCTGGGGTGACGTGGCCGCAGCTGACCCCCAAGGCTCTATCAGTTCCAGTGCTTATAATGTGTCTTGGCTGAGTCCAGTTCGAGAATGTGGCGCTATGAGCCTGTAAGAGATGGCCAAGCAGTGCCACTACTCGGTCCTAAAGGGAGGTTTGGATGTCACTTTTGATGGGGATACCGGTAGACAAGACGCATCCGGGACTGCGCTAATACCGATTGGTAAAATCCCTGACTTGCTGCGTCCTGACAGCATGGAATGAACAGGGAAAGCTCATACCTAAATCACTTGCTGGGGCACTTTCTTCGTGGCTTTTCATGTTCTTTCTACTTGTCTGTTGTGTGGTAGCCATCCTAGTCATTAAATGCTGCAGACGCAGGATGATATGTGGAGGCGCCCAGGCTACCGTTCCATCAACGGGCGGAACTCAAAGTAAACTTCCTGCAATACCGGATACGTTTCGTAGGATCTTCTCGCGCAGAAGTCTGGCATGACGTACCGGCAGGCCCATGTCTGGGCATGAGCGGTGTTGATCGAAAGAGCTATATTCGCGTCTCGCGGAATCAGGCTCGACTCGGGAGTAAAGGAGCCGACTCCGGAGTCTGGGCACGGGACTTGCCAGTGCCACCAAGAGTGGAGCAGAAACCTACCAGCCAGTAGTACCTGTGAAGGAGCAATTCTCCCGCCTGACACAGCATTACGCCACCGTATAGAAAGGAATGCTGTTCAGGACGTACGCTTATTTTTACCCCACCGAGATCGAGAAGCTTCACGCGCACGTTAGGCTGGGAGCAACCAGACAAAATCATGATGGACCCGGATTGAAGTCGGCGAGAAAGTACGTAAGCCGCAATCTCGTGCCGGGACGACGGTATTTCTTCACACCCCGACTGCGCCTCCGAACCATTGCGTCAGGTCGATTCTAGAACGAGACGTCTGAGTCCAAGGCTCCAACTTGAAGCCATGAAACTCTGAAACCCCTTCTTAATCTCCGATATAAATGAGGCCCATCATGATGCGGCCTCCACCTTATCAAGCCACGGCCACGAGATGTCGTGTTAGTATTCGTTATCCTGTCCGGTTCAGTGCTAGTACAAAGCCACGTACCCACGTTTTTCGTACTCCCATCTCTGATCCGTCACCATTCAACGTTTAGCCGTCATTTCTTTCTAATGTATGGGCCATCAAGCATCAAGTCAAGGAGAAACTAGTATACATTGGTACAGGACACCAGAGTCACCAACTACAGGAATTTCGAGAGCATGCCGAGTCCACCACTGTTGGATCCCCCCATGAAAGACGAGAGCTGACCCTGCGCGGCCAACTTTGCAACGGTCATCGCAGCGCCGTTCATGAAGCTTTGCTTGTCTTGATCACCACCGCCGGTAAAGGCAGCCCCTGCATGCTGCATGACTTGACCCATGAGCTGGTTTCCTCCACCTGCACCCAGCCCACTCGACAAGAGGCTGCTGACGTCCATCCCGGATTTCGACGCGACGGAAGAAAGAGCCTGCCCAGCATGTTAGCCAACGTCACGAAATCACGTACGTGACGCTACTCACACTCATGATCATAGGGGCATAGGTAGCCAAACTGCTCGCGTCCACTTGCTCGCTGTGAGTTCGGTGCTATGAAACGACGCTTTAAGATTAGCCCGCATGGAATATGGAACCGTCCGCACAGAGTTATCCTGGACGTGCTGCATGGCGTTGGCAATGTATTGCTGGTCGTCGCCATCGGCACCCGCGTGAGACATCACCTGGTCTGCGTCGTCTAGAGCCATCGTCGTCGTCATCGACCGCGATCCTCAAAGAAAAGGAGCGCGACGTACATCGCGGCTGCTGGCTGTGGTGAGGGCTGTTGTATTCCTGCCCACCGGTCTTACGAACATCTAATCGTCGTCATC
>JBBPOC010000622.1:0-15103 GCA_038091235.1 Tylopilus rubrobrunneus | reverse complement strand
GGGCTCCATAATCGAGGATGGGAGAGGTGTGGAGTTGGAGGATGTCTGTGGCGGATTAAGTTCTACACGGACGAGTCCAACGGCCGTGCGACGTACAGTCGTGGTCGAGCGAGGTTTGCGAGTGGCTCCACCATCGCGCGATGTTGGCTCAATCAATGCCTGAAATAAATTAGCAATAAACGAGTGGAACAAAATCTACTTACGCCTGACTCACTGACTGCCCGCGCGAGATTCCATTGTCGAGCCACGATTAGTGGTAGTGAGATTTCTTGCAGCGAGTTCACTGGTTGCGTTCAGAAGGGGCTTCTCCGGAGCGGTCGACATCGTAACTTCTTCATTAGAGGTCGCCTTGGGCTGCTGCTGGCGAGTAGGTTAAGATATGGATTGAGGGGAGTAATAAAGACAAAGAACTTACCCGCGCATCCTCGCTCTCAGATTCGGGGAAGTATAAAGGGTCACCATCGTCTGCCGGCGTAAACGTGTCAAGCGCCTTCGTGTAACTTGTTTGCTGCGGACTGGAGGAGCGTCGTACAAGCGATCGTCCCCTGAGTTGGGATGGAAGTGGCGGGGAGTCCTGGCCTTCAACTTCGTCATCGTCGAATAGGCCGCCGTACTTCGTTAATACATAGCCTAGAAGGAAGCTTGCTAAGTGTACCAGAAATGGCCGGATTTACTTACCTTGCTGCGATGCCGTAGTACCAGAGCGTTTTTCTGCAGGTCGGATGTATACCGTCATGTTCGCGAAATTGGATCATAAATGGATACGTACCTTGTGGACAGTTGTCGGCCGTCTTGTTACCCAGTGTGGTGCGAACTCGGTCGTTCTTCCAGTTTGGTAGAAAACCCGAAGGTCGGCGCTCATTCGCATCATGATGAACCTTGGCAACCGTATCCACGGTCGTCTTCTTGCTGGGCCTGTGAGAAACAGCAGGGGTCAGGCGCATCGCCAAGCGCGTGGTCAATCAGTGATGACTCGGAGCGTGGGCAGTGCGGATGGCTGCTCACCTTTGCGGCGACTTTCCTTTCTGAGACACCTTTCTCTTCCTGCTCCCTCCGACACCCAACTCGCTCATACCCTGCCTTTTCGATTGCTTCCTGTCCTGTCCCTCCCTGTTCACAGTTTCCGTACCGTCTTCCGTCGCCTGAATTATTCGAGTAAGTGCTCCATACCTAATCATTGAGCTGATCTGCTTACCAGGTCGTTATTGCCAGCGCCTTCGACTTGATCGCCTCTCCATCTCTTCGACACCTTTCTCTGTTCCTCCGTTCGCTCCTCCTCTGTGCCCCCTTCATCGACAACTCGCCGTTTCTGCGCCCATCGTCCACTTCCTACTTGTGGTTGGTCGTCGTGTCTGCCATCTGCATCTGTCTCAACAGGGAGCGACTCGATTGGTCAGTAAGTGTTGCCACTTTTTGGCTTGTAGATTTTCTTACCGGTCTTGTCCTGCACGATGTTGTCTTCTCTGTCCCTCTGGTCCCCCTCGTCGTCACCGTCGCCTTCGCCATCACCGTCGCCGTTGACCTCGGTGCCTGCTTGGATGGTGCCGCCCTGCGCTGTCCCGTTCCTGACTGCCTCGTTCCACGCCGCGTGCGTTGCCCCATGTATTGCCGTTTGCGAAGCCTCATTGTTCACTCCTTCCATAGCTCTATTGGTTGCCGATCGCACCGCGTGACTTTTGGCCGTGCCAGGCATCGTCAAATTTCCTGAGTCTTCCGTCACTGCATTTTGCACCCTCTCTGGCGTGTGTGTGTTCGTCTCTCTATAACGAGGTTTGTCGTTTGCCTGTACAGTACGGGTGCTTGAGTTATCCGCGCCACGTGTGCCGCCTATGTTACTAGCCCGTCAGCACCCGCAACGTCTAGCTCTGTCGCCCCGTACCTTCTACCCAGCCACTCTTGGCCGAGCTACCTGACGACGTCGCGTGTGGCTGTTTAGCTACTATGTCGGGCCCGGGCGGTTTTCGAGCCCTCGCGTAGCATTCCGCTTGTTCCATTTGTAGTTGTCTCTCGAGCACTTCGATTTCGCTGACATCGTCCAGTGTCTTGCGTTGCGTTGACCTTTCCTGTGGCCTGGGCGAGGCACGTTGATTGTCCAAGTCCACTAGTCCTGGGTGGGCTTCCTTGTTCTTTACTCGTGTAGCAACCATCTGATGTGGACCGCAGTTGAACTGTGAAGCTAATTGGCCGTGACCGCGTGACCTCGCTTTGTTGTTTGACGGTTATATAATGTACGTACGTAACATGAAGTAGTACATGGTGTTAATGAACACATTAGCACTGAAGGCAGGTCGCAGCTATGATGGATCAGCCATACTTTTGCATGAACCCAATTGTACTGGCTTGCAAACAAGGGTTTGTGTCTTGGGCAGAGTTTGCTGAGCACAAAAGAGATGTGCATCAGAAGGTTTGTCTGATGTTCAATATGAGTATCCTAATCTGATACTAGCTTTGCTTAGGATGCAAGTAAGATGCCACAACATGGTCATTGCTACATCCCCCACCCAGTTTTGAATGGTAGGTTCAACCCAAATCCAATGTTATGAAGTTTATCATATCATGCAACTTGAATATGGCAGGGACATGTTGTGATGCCAGTGGGAATGAGCTACCAGAGGGAACTTCTCCCTCTTCAAGTTCACCCCAGACCCAACATACTGCTGGTAGTGGTCAATCAAGCCCAAACCCTTGGCATCCTTTCACCAGCAAGGGACAATTTCAGCTGGCAAATTTTTTGTTTCACAAAAATGAAATGCCTGCTACTCAAATAAATGAGCTGATGCAGATCTGGACTGAGCTCTCCACCAGTCAGTATAGTCACTTTGCACATTTGTAAATTCAAGGTTTGCTAATTAGTAATTTGAACAAAGGCCAAGATCCCCCTCCTTTTGCCTCAGCTTCAGACCTCTATCAAAAGATTGACCAGATTGACAGCTCAGATTCCTGGCAGTCTTTCTCTTTTACTTATTCTGGAGATGATATCCAGAATGAGAACCTTGCAACATGGAAGCACTCCACATATCAACTAGTGGTTCGTGATCCTAAGTTGCTTCTTCAAAGACAACTTTCATGTCCTGAGTTCAAAAACCACATGGACTACTGTCCTCGTCAAGTGTTTGGAGATGATGAAAACCGTGTATGGTCAAACTTTATGACAGGAAATTGGGCTTGGGAACAATGTGTGAGTTGAGTTTTCAAATTAGCACTCAGGCTGGCACCACTAACCAAGACTAGAATACACTTTCCACTGACCCAAAAAACAATGGGGCCATGTTTGTCCCTGTTATTCTTGGTAGTGACAAAACCACAGTCTCTGTTGCCACTGGCAATACTGAATACTGGCCTCTTTACATCACAAATGGCAATATTCATAACAGTGCAAGACGGAGTCATGGGTCAGCTGTTAGCCTATTAGGATTTCTGGCAATCCCTAAAAGTTTGTTTTGTCATTTACTCTTTAATTTTCTTGCTAACAATATAATCAAAATAGCTGATCGAGAATTCCAAAATGATGAAGATTTCCGCCAGTTTAGACGACAACTGTTCCATGCATCTTTAGAGGTAGCACTAGCTCCTCTTAAAAATGCTATGACAGAACCAGAAGTTACATTATGTGCTGATGGCAACTATAGAAAAGCAATATATGGTCTTGGACCATATATTGCTGATTACCCAGAGCAAGTACTTCTTTCTTGCATTGTACAGGGATGGTGTCCCAAGTAAGTACTACTACTATGCTGACACTGGCACATATAATCCAATCATGTTAACTTGTTTATGTTAAAGATGTCTTGCCAATCGTAACAACTTGGATGCTTCACAAGCAATTCCTCGAACTCATGATCACACAAAATTGGTTCTTCAACTTCTCAGTTCTACTGACTTATGGAAAAAATATGGTATTGTTGATGGCATTTTGGTAAGTATTTCTCTTTAGTATTATATATTTAGCACAACTGAACTTTGGCATAATACTATCATGATAGCCTTTCACTACTATATTTCCAAGAGCAAATATTCATGAACTTATTGCTCCTGATATTCTTCACCAAATTATCAAGGGAACTTTCAAAGATCATTTGGTTGCATGGGTGGAAGAATACATTGAGCAAAACTATCCCAATAGTAAGGCAGTTTTAGCTGATATTGATCGCCGGTAAGTGTTTCAAACTTCAGGCTGTGTTTATTTTCTTTCAATCTAATTGTAATAGAATTGCTGCTGTACCATCCTTTCCTGGTTTGAGACGATTTCCTCAAGGGCGTGGTTTCAAGCAATGGACTGGAAATGACTCTAAAGCTTTGATGAAAGTAAGATAACTCTTTAGTTCTATTGATTTAATTGTGTACTTTTACTACTATTACTAGGTATATCTTCCAGCAATTGCAGATTATCTGCCATCCCAAATGGTCCAGGCAATAGCAGCTTTCTTGGACTTTTGCTATCTTGTTCGTCAGGATACTTTGAATGAACGAGATATGCATGCACTGGGAAATGCATTGCACCGGTTTAAAACACATTGCACCATCTTTCAAACCTATGGAATTTGTCCTTCAGGAATATCCATTCCTCGTATCCATGCATTGCAACATTATGAAGAACTCATTCAGCTATTTGGTGCTCCCAATGGACTGTGCTCCTCTATCACTGAATCAAAACATATTGCTGCAGTCAAAAAGCCCTATCGGAGATCAAATCACAATGAGCCTTTACATCAAATCTTGGTCATCAATCAAAGGCTTGACAATCTTGTATCCTTTCAAAATGCTCGTATCAAAGAAGGTAATACTCTAGTACTATTTATATGATGTCTAATCATAATATTCACTTGAATGTATAGGATTACTTGATTCAAGATTTTTAATGATGGCCCAGGAACCCACTACCACCACTAATGACTCAGAAGAATATGAAGAGTTAGGGTTCAGAGATGATACTTTCCTGAATGAAGTTGAGTCAGTGGTTGAGGAAGAACCATTAGAGGCATGGGTTGAGCTAGCTAAGGTGCCAAGTAAGCTATTTTTCCATGCTACTAGTATTCAAGTTTTGCCAGTGGCATCAGCTGCTAATTGGAATATTATCATCTTGTGTAATTTTAGATCCACGACAACTACAAACCTTTGACCAAATGGGCCAACATATCCATTATCCAGAATTGCCACATCTTGTGGCTCGTTTTATATATGAAGAGCAGCATGCTTGGGATCCATTGCCAGCAAGGGAGGCTGGTCAACAACTTGAAACCTATTCCAATCAGTATCCTCCAATCATCACACGAGGATATTCATACCCCTCAGCTATTGCCACATTCTATGCACCAAGTGATTTGTGTGGTATGAAGGGATTACAAAGGCAGCGTATTCATGCTTCTCTTTCATGGAGAAACACAAAAGCTCCAAGGTTTGATTGTGTTTTTGTTGAGAAAAACTCTAATCTACCAGGTATTCATGGGTTATATATTGCTCAGGTTCTTTTATTTTTCTCATTCACTCATTTGAGCATTGATTATTCTTGTGCTCTGGTTCGATGGTTTGATGTTGTTGGTGATCACCCATGTTCCAAGACTGGCATGTGGATGGTAGAACCAGAGTTTGATGATGAGGGGAACCATTTGGTCTCTGTTATTTCTGTGGACAGTATCTTATGTCCTGCTCATTTGATTCCAGTTTATGGTAATGCCAAGATTCCTAGAGACTTTCAGTATACTGATTCTTTGATTGCATTTTCTGCATACTATGTAAACAAGTATTGTGATTACCATACTTTTCAGTTACTTTCTTGATCTAATTAAACCCATCTGAGTCATCCTCACATAAGTGAATAGTGACAATGTTCTATCACTGGCAAAACCCTAAGGTGAAAAGAACCAAGGTAAAGCATGTCATGGTATGTCCAAGTCATTCATGTGGCATGGCATTGATGTCATCACTGTGCCTGGCAAGTTGGATACTAGTATGGTACTGCCACTGGCAGTGTTTGTGTAAGTCAGGTTTCTAAATTCTCACGCACGCGAAGGTTGGAACTGCCAGGGTCTATTGCAGACACACCCAAAGCGAGTTAAAGTAATATGTAGATACAGTAGAATAGGTACCACTGCCACACTCACTAACGTCGGCCCATTAGCATCATCCTCGTTGCCCAATGTCAGTGCCTTCGCGACGTCGTCCTCGTGTCAGTTATTACCACTGTCAGCCCGAGGGTCCAGCACCAATCATCAGCCACACGTCGCCACCGCCTGCGTGTCGTCGTGATGTCACGTCCAGTCGTATGTTGCCAATATCGCACGTTCGCACTGTCAACGGTCGAGGCATACAATTGAGAACATGACAGCCTGAGCACTGGCAGGCCCACGTCTTCGTGACATGGTGCCCATTGCATACCACACGCTGACGCATCATGATCAAGAGCGCCTGGGGCGTGTTGCATGCGCAGGTATCATTGTCGTAGGCCCCGTTGGCTTGGGCACGTAGAATGCGCACATCATTATTATACCCTGGGCCGCGTGGCATGCGACATGTCGTTGTCGTCACCGTCGCCCCAGATTGCGTATGGTTCGCGCATGCATCTTGGTCGTCGTTGCTGTTGTCGGTGCTGCCTGGTGAGGCATACGCATCGTTGTCGTGGGCTGGGGCATTGGCATGTGCTGCCCTGGCCGGTACGTGGGGAGTGGTAGTGAAATATCCCGGTAGCACGGATGTCGTTTGCCGCACTCACCGTGGCCTTGAAGTCCTCTCGAGTCGCTCATCGGTGCGAAAATCACTGTGGCAGCATGGGCAGATTGGGCCAGAGTCACCAGATTAGTACCTCGCGCATGAGGCAGGCAGGAGATGGGCTTTTGAGCACCTGGGAACACGAATAGCCTGGTGAATGGGGTTTATGCTTCAATGGTTGATGTCGTCCTTTGCAATGGCGCAAGTCACCGTGTTCGTCGATGAATCACGATCATCGTCAACTTCGTCCTTTCACGGTCATCTTCATTATGCCACCGAAGAGTGCCCAAGGGGCGCAGTGTGGATCCGTGAGGTCACCAGCAAGAACATAGCTATGACCCGGTCTGTCCGCGTCTAGTGACTCAGCGAGGACGATGGTGGAGTCGAGGCGGTGGTAACAGCAGCGTTGGACTGTGGTCATCCCAGATATGGTAATCATGAGGTAACTTACTCGTTTGGGTACTATCTCAGCCAATGAGCGCTCAGAAAAAGTGTCTACAAGGCCGGTTTACTGATCGGCGGCGGCAGGTCGCTCCTCCGAGCCGCTGCACTACTACCTAACCGACGCAGCACGTTCCGATCATATCCGGAAGAGTGTAGGCTGAATTGACGTCGGACTCTCAAAGTTGAATGATATTTTGCTAATCGGCGGCGTCATCACATCATAATGTGTCCAAGTCGGCGCAAAGCCTTGTCGCCTGTTGCAACCCGCTTCAAGGGGCCCATCTGTCCTTGCCATTAATCGCTGTCGTCACGTGGCCTTGCGCGTCTCGTGTCCCAACTTGAATTCGGTCCTTACTAAGTAACTAACATAGGTCCACGGTGTCCGGGAGCGGATGAGTCAACAGGGACATGTCATTAAGACTCTGGGTTAATGCGCAAATTGTGTCCCAGTGGAGAGTGACATGTTGACATGCCATAAGGGTCAACACAATAAGGGCTGTATTACATAAGCAATATGGCAAACTTGACATTTCAGAACCCCAAATTTAGACGCTTTCGGAGTTTTCTGTCACTGGGAGAAGTCCGTGTGTCGCTTTATGCCTTCAGCTCGGCATAATTTACAAGTCAATCAGCATTAGCCCGTGATCGTGGCTAGTCTGTGCCATGGCATGCCGGGCATTCGTCGCAGAATTTCTAACAGTGGATGACGAGATGTGACTACCAGTCTTAGGAGGTCAGATTGTCACGCTCACGCTCACACTGACTGCGGCACTGCGGGCCGTTATAGGCGCACACGACAAGGGAGGCCGATGATCGGCTGGGCCATCCACGACAATATAATATGCCGTGCCCACAGTGCACGGCAACACGATAACGACGCCGTCAACGCAACAAGGGTCGTTGCCGACACCATTCCGATTCGGACATGCACGTCGCGCTGTAACGTTTGATTTTCACTGGACTGCTACTAGATCCGCTCTGTCCTCGCTCTTTCCCACCCTGACTCAGGCCTCGGTGCTTGTACGTTTTTACTTTCGGAATGAACTTGTCAAGATTCTTAGATTCAGATTCTTCTTCCTCTCAAGTTGTCAGTCCTGATGGGCTAACAAACTATTTTCGTACTGTATCTACAGGACACTTTTGATCGTCTTTCATTATCCTGACCTTGGCCGCACATTGCCGGGCCCCCAATCATTAAATTTTCAATTCTGCATTCCTGTGGTCGACAAACGTATCATTTAATTTCTCTAAGTACTAGATTAGTAAGGCCGAACTTCGGAAGGAACCTTGTTTACAGTTTTGGTAATTAGATACCACATCAACAAACTCTGTCCACAATTCTCCCCCGCGACCTTGTAAACAAGGTAAGTCACTTACTTGTCAGTGTCACGCTTGGATCACGCACAGCCACGTGACGTTTGCTGACCGTTTGAGACTCAGACCTCCTCTGAGAGAGAGCGACAGCTTGTAACTCAGAGTGTTTCGACTTGAAATTTCGTATGCCGATGTACAAGTCACAGATTATCTGGATCTTTCGGTTCCCGTGCGGATATAAGCAAATGCCTAGTCGGATTCCCACATTCTGGCTGCGCACAACGACCCGCGGCCAAGCTCGACATGGTGGACAACACTACTCCACTTAGTAGCGAGAAAAAGGTATCAGTGAGTGCTAGTGATGGCGCCACTTGTGGCTTTTTTTTTCTCAATTTGTTTTGCACCCGCAGCGCGAACTCCGGTCTCATCCGCCAACACCTTACAACCTACAACGCGTGAGTATCGAGTATCGCTTCAATGACTGCTGCCCCGCGCAAATTCGTCTCAAACAATTGCAGTTGTCGGTGATACCTCCCCAACTTAGAAAGAAGACCGATTGGAACAGGTCCACGATGGATCCATTGATCGAGTACGACACTCGCAGCACGCGTGTCGACCTCAAAACTTCGCACAGCAGGGCCCTTCTGGAGTTTCTATACCCAGATCGACTTCTATTCCCGAAGAGGGGATCAACTATGGGCGAGCACCACACGATGGATCAAATACTCCTCCAGTTCAAGGGGCAGGGGTGGTACAAACCTGGTGGAAGGGGGCGTGGCGGCATATGGCTACCGCCTTCTGGTTGTCCTCCCCTCGCCCCCAAATACATCAAAGATCGCGAAGAAGATATCGAGAAGTTCCTTAACAATGTACTAGGGTTTGTTGGCGATAGATGCAGTACGACGTTCTTGTGGGTATGCTTTGGCGCCCACGGATTAGTTTGCTGAATTTACCATTGAACAGCCGTTGGGACGCAAGCTCGTCGAATTTTCCCTTAGAAGGGTCCGCTGCACGCAGGAAACCGGACATCACATGTTATTTCGATGCCGCAAGTGGCCGTAGCCATCATTGGGGGCGAGTGGCCACTTTTGCAGAGGTGAAGAACCGCAATACGCCAGCCAAACAAAGAGCTTCGTTTATAGAGATAGGCGGGAAGACGTCGTGCATGCTAGGTGCCAGTGTGCAAGATGGCCGTCACCTCGTTCCCTGCATTCGCTTCCTCGGTTCTTCCGTATCCCTCACAATTTTCGACCGTGGTGGATCGATCAGTACCTCCACCTTCGATATTCACACTTCGCCAAAAGAATTTCTTCGTATTGTGCTTGGCGTGTCCCTTGCAGACTACTACTCTTCTCTTGGGTTCGACATATCGATCCAATGGGATGGCAGAATTGCTCATCCTGATGACGAGGTCGAGCCAGATGACGAAACATCCACACAAGACCGTGGCGACCAGACAAGAACTAAGGAAGAATCTGGCCTTGACAGGGATGAAGATCGCTCTGGCGAGGAGGACGAAGACGAAAATGAGGACGAAGACGAAAATGAGGACGGAGACGAAAATGAGGACGGAGACGAAAATGAGGACGACGAGGAAGACGAAGACTACCAAGAGGACGTAGAGAGCGGCAGAAAGTACAAAGAGAGCGACTGGCATGAAATGGAATATCAGCAGCCTGCTTCGGAATCCGACCCTCCTCGCAGAAAATGGCTAGAAATCGTTGACAAAGAAGGTCGAATCTGCAAGATCTGGCTCCAGAAGATCCTTTCTATCTCGGACAGCCTCGCCGGTCGAGGGTCAACTGTTTGGGAGGGGGTTGTTGATGGCCTCGGAATGGAGGAGACCGTTGCCGTTAAAGACTCCTGGATTGATCCCCTCAGGAAGTACACGGAGGGAATGATCTTACATATCCTAGAAAGTTGCGGCATCGAAGGTGTTCCCGAGCTCGTCGCCGAGCATCAAGTCAAAGCTCAACGCTCCGCTGATGACGCAACAGAGGTCAATCATTCTACGCACTTCCTTCGTTCAAAGCTAGGAAAATTCTTTTCTCCCAAACATTACCACCTCCGCGTCTTAGCCCGCCTTGTCACTCGTCCTGTTGGTTCCCTCATTGCCGAGTTTTCTTCTTTGGGTGAACTTTTAGTCGCATTCTTAGACTGCGTCATTGGTGAGCATCCTAAATTTCTCATATTTTCTTGATTTCTGAACAAAGCATAGCGCACAAGGACGCTGTTGAAATTGCTCGTATTCTGCATCGCGACGTCAGCCTTGTAAACCTTCTTCTTGCTGCAGTCCGTTCGAAAAAGCGGACCGCTCATGAAAAATACATAAAACGATACGTGGAGGGCACAGCGCAGCGGGACCTGTGCAAAAGGATTTCCGGACTTGCACGGCGAGGGGTGCTCGCAGATTGGGGCTATGCCGTACCGATCACATCCGCCCCCGCTCCGGTCCCTGTAAAAAACCACTCCGAGTCTCCTAGCCCAACCGGTCTCGGGTCCCCGACATCGCCGATTGATCCGTCTAGTCCAGTCCAAGCTGAGGTCCGGGTACCACTCAACCTAGTCCCTGTTAGGACGATAGGCGGGGGTCAAGAAGTGACGACCATTCTCGCTCAACAGCTCACCGAGGACCACGATATTGTGCTCCAGATGGGCACCGATGATTCAGAAGTGGATTCGCGTCAAACAATTGATGCATGCCCACTGTACCGCACGGTAGGCTCAATGTAGTTTCCTCCACAAGCTCACTAAACCAGGGTAAAACACAGGGGACGTGGTCCTGGATGTCGGCTGAGCTCGTTATGGCTGACCCTGGTCAGCCAGTAACGCACGAGGCAATCCACGATCTGGAGTCATTCTTCTACGTTCTTGTTGGCATATGCGTCCTTTACTCGGAACCCTCGAAACCAAAACCCGATGAACAGCTCTCCCAATGCTACGACAAGCTCTTCAACACGTTCCGCCCCAGCATCTTGAAAACCATTTTCATACAGTCAGATCTGACGTGGTTTCTGTATGTCGTAAAGCATATATCCCCATATTTTCAGCCACTCGTCCCACTGCTCAATGACCTCCGAGCTGCAATCATTCTACCTATGTTCACCAACGCGGAGGGAAAGTTCGATCGCAGAACTTCATTCAATCATGACACGATTATCGAACGGGTTGTCTCAACCCTCGCTTCCCTCAATTCTGACGCATGGGGTGATGCGCTGAGCGAGACCCCAGACGTGGTCACCCCCCAGACACCGCCAGAGAAGTCTCTCAAACAGGCAGGCGATCAGTTCGGCTCCACACTCTTCCTCGGTCGTCTGGGATCGACCTTTCCACAGCAAAAGGCATACAGTGATTCGGGGGTATATCTTGGCCAAGATGCAAGGCTTCTGGGTAGGGCCCAGTCAGGTGTTCAGGACTACTTGAACACCAATATGTTGCATGACATACTCCCCCGGCTGCCGACGTCGTCGTCATCACTGCCCAGCAAAAGTGCGGGTAAACGGCCCTTCCCTCCGCCCCTAGTACCGGTCCACGCGACCCTCAAAACCACTCGCAGTGACTCGCTGCTACTAATGGAGCCTCACGACAGTGGTTCGGACGAATTGCCTTTTGGTACACGCAAACGCGCCCGATTATCAGGCCCAAACTCTTGGCAGAGCACGGCCCAAGATGTTGCACAGCCACGACGCTCGCTTCGCAAGAAGTCCTGCTCTTAAAGCCTTTGGGCCTTTTTATTTATTTATGCCTCGCCTGCAATACTGCCATTGCCTTCCGATCGTTTTCACCGTTATTTGTGACTGGAATCCGCCTTGCCCTTTCATTTACTGCCGTCGCTCATTGAACCACTCCGTTTCCGTTGCCGTCGGTCCTTACCCATGAAGTTTCTCATGTAAATGTGTAGACGTGTTGCAAAAATATTATAGATAGGCTCTAAGCCGGAGATTCCCATAAGGGTTGAATTTTCCAAATAGAAATGGCACGTACCAGTAAGTTCTCAACTCCAACTGGAAACCACAGAACGATTTGACCGTGATGCAACATCGCAGATCCGGCCGTGTCGGAGATCCAGAGACGTTGCGACAGACGTTCGAGTCAACCCGATCGGCGGCGCCATTTGATACCCAGCCAATGACGTAGAAGGCTTCCAACGTCAGCCTGAGGTTGACCCAGTGTCCTGGCCTGCAGTGCCAGCTGGGCCACATGTTGTTATGATTCAAGTTCATTAGTTTTCTCGATGAGTCAGCTACTAGTAGAGCTTACACGTGCACCAGGATTGGGCCGGTGCACGCCACACGGTCTTCGACATCCCAACAAACTGGATTCCGAGTCGCTGGCGCACCAGGCGTTGGTGCGTTCTTGCAAGCACAGCCCACTGGCTTTCCGGGTGCACAATCCAGCTTTCAGCAACGTCCTCCTCCACTAGTTCCCTCTCTTCCTGCTGCCTATCAACAGACTGCACTTCCACCACTACCGCCGCCTCCCGTACCTCAACAGCAATCTAATTTTATGAATGTGAACCAAAATCGCCAGGTGCACCCTCAGCTTCCTCCCTTGCAGCACCAGGCTTGGCTACGCAGCCGACGGGTGTGGCGCTGTTGTCGCAACCAGCTGGCTTTGCAGGGCGTGCGACCGCTCCGTTGGTGCCTCAGATCACCGGTTTCGTTGACCCCCGTCTCCAAATGATGTCGAGCTCGTTCATGCCTACCAATGTTTCTGCCCCGGAGGGGCTCCGCAACTCGCACCGCTCCCCAACAGTAGCTCGGTGACCTCTCACTGTAGCAGAGCTCCCCAGCAGCACAACCAAGCACACGGAAGGGGAACAGCACCTAAAATTCCATGGGCGCTCAGCAAAGTGGAGAAGAAGCAATACGATCAAATTTTTAGAGCTTGGGACGCGCAGGGGGCAGGTTTTGTCAGCTGTCAAACGGCGTTGGAAGTCTTCGGGCAAAGTGGCTTGGATAGGAACGACCTCGCGAGGATTTGGCCAGTCGTTACATTTACTTCGGAGAGTTTCGATGGACTGACCAATGCACCGCAGGACGTTGGCCGATGCTGACGATCGAGGCAAACTGAACTTGGCAGAGTTTCATGTTGCCATGGGTTTGATCTACCGACGTGCGCATTGACATTCCGTGCGACATGGACCATATACTCATTTGATCGCTATCAGGCCTCAATGGCAACGATATCCTAGATGAACTTCCTGCTGAGCTTGTTCCTCCACCCTCTCGAGATCTCGATACCTCAGTCAAATTTCTCAAAGACATCCTCAAGAATGACACTCGTGCACGTTCTCCATCGGGATTTGACTCTCAGCCTTCGCGTCTGAAGGACCACTCTTTCACATCTCTTGCATCCTTTACACAACAAGGCGGGCGGCGGGATGCGACTGTCTACGTACACGATGATGAAGAATCCACCAGGGGGATCTATCAACTCCGCAATCATCACTTGAACCGAAGTGATGTTCGATCGCGTGCGGACGACGCAAGCCCTGCAACAGCGGACCTCTCTTCCATCAAGCGGCAGTTGTTGAACACGCAGACAATGTCGACCGACACGTTGGCAAGTGAGCGGTCGTCTGATGCACTGTGGAAGAAAGAGAGGAAAAGAAACAAAGGCGGAAGCGGAAGTGGGCGTGTGATCGTGAAGACGACAACGAGAGGTATTCACCAGCATCGCGATACCGGGAGGAAGAGGAACGACCAAACTCAAGGGGCGTGTCAAGATACGATCGATAAGATAAGGATTGTGATTGACAGGTCATACAGCACATCTGCGATGACTGCGGGCTATCCACTGCTGCCCACACGTCGCCGCCTCCCCCACCAGCTAGCAGCGCCAGTTACCACCGCCTCCAGCGCCTGCAATGAAGAACATGGTCCCTGGAGAGCGACAAGCCTTTATTCGTGCCGAAGCTCAACGTCGCTTGGAGGCCCGCAAGCAAGCCTTGTGTGTGGTTTCCTACACTTGATGCCACTATCGAGGACCGTCTTGCTCAAGAGGAAAAGGAAGCTGAGGAGAAGCCGTGAGACCCAGAGACAGGCCGAAGAGCGCGAAAAACAGCGAAAAGAGAAGCTCGTAGCTGAGAAGGCCTTGAAGGGAGGCAAGACCTCTTCGCCAAAGCCAACCGCGACGGCTCCTGTACCAACACCAGCCCCTGCGCCAGCACCGACGCCTACCAGGACCGCGAAGATCGCTCCGCTTCCTCCTAAACCTCGCGTACCAGCTCCACTTCCACCATGGCCACGGAAATTTCCCCGTTCCCCGCCTGCTCCTGCTGCCGCCGAGCCACCTAGTCCCCCAGCTTTGCGGGTCCCTCCCGAGCCCACTGCCGTTGTTCGCACACCAATAGCTCCAGCACGGACACCAGCCAGCCCCGCTCCCATTGAAGATCCCGAGGATACTGCTTTCAGAGCACGGCAAGAGGTACTACGTAAGAGGCGCGAAGAACAGGCTGCGCTTCTCAGTAGACTTGAGGAAGAGGAGGAGGAAGCTCGCAAGGCCGAGGCTGAGGCCGAGGCAGAATTATCAAGAACGTAGAAACCAGTTTTTGGCCACCAAGGCCGAGGCAGCTAGAGCAACGTCAGCTGCAACGAGTTCGCCTGTTCTCCCTCCCCCCGTTTTCGCGCAACACACG